>JBBHKE010002998.1:23444-37665 GCA_037447655.1 Zygnema cylindricum | reverse complement strand
TAAGAATTGGAATTTAAGAATTGGAATTTAAGAATAGGAATTTAAGAATTGGAATTTAGGAATTGGAATTTAAGAATTGGAAATTAAAAATTGGAATTTAAGAATTGGAAAATGAAGAATTGGAATTTAAGAATTGGGGAATTGAAAATTGATGATTGGTAAAGACAATCAAGGATTGGAAATTGACATTAGATACTGACAATGAAATTTGGGAAATCGGCATAACATTTGTGAGACTTCAAAAAAAGAAAAAAAAAATAAGACATGCACGAAAAACTTGGAATTTGTTGAGATTTAGAAGATTCAGTATTTAAAAATCCAAAATTCAATGTCACAAAAAAAAATCGTAGAAAAGGGTTTTTTTTTTTTTTTTTTAAATCACAATGATTGGACATCAGACATTGAAATTTTGAAATCAGTGAATTAACAATTGACAAAAATTTAAATGTAGATTTCATTCCAAACAAAAATAAATAAATGCATCAAGGAATATTTGCAAATTTTGAGATAAATAAGGCTAAAAATCATATGCCTTTTTCTTAAAATTACTTCCTCAGGCTTTCACAAATTGACAAATATGCTTTACAATCTCAATTTTTCAACTTTTGTTTCCTCTAAATTTTAAAATCTAAGCCTTAAATTATCAAAATTTTGAATCCAAATGAATGATACAAAAAAAAAAGTGACCAAAAAACAAAATTTAAACAGAAATTTCCTCGAAAATGTGTCATAATGTAAAATCTTAACCAAAAATAATAATAATAATAAACCAAAAAAAAAAAAAACTTACCCATCTTTTGGTTTTTCTTTAATCATAATTTGTGACGAATCCGAAAGCGACCGCCGATCATTTTCAAATTCATTTTTCTTCTCTGAGAAATTTTCAAATTCAATTTTTTTTTTCTCCAAGAAATTTTCATAATCCTTTACATTTTTTTCAAAATATATTTTATTTTCCCTTCCTCCTTCTAACCCATTATGGTCATTTTTTTCGATTTTTTTTTGTCCTGAGACAGATGTCACAAGAATCTCTTCACTTTGTAAAACAATGCCACGTGTCTTTCTTTCATTGGATCCGGAAATTCCGGAACGTGGGAAAAATGTCCGTACATTAACCGCAGGTCGTGATTCGGTCCCCAAAAAATACGAAAAAAAAATGGGTATTAAAAAAACAGCTTTTTTTAAATGCATTTTTCAGTCGAAGCTCGAAAAATTTGTTAAATCAAAACAGAAAAGGTTTCAGATATAATTACTATAAATATTTTTATTATTAGTAGTAATTAATACTATTATGACTATTATTATTCCTAATTATTATTATTACTATTATTGTTGTTATTATTATTACTATTACTATTATTGTTGTTATTATTATTACTATTACTATTATGAATATTTTTGTTATTATTATTATTTATTATTATAAAATGGGGAATCGGATACCGACGTTTTTGGGGGAATGGATATTTTAGATTAATTTTATAAGGAAAAAGTTAAAATGCGAAAAAAATAATAAAAGTCAGCTGAAATTTTCATCTACTTTTGCACAATTTTTTTGCACAAACCTCTTCTTTCCTTTTTCCTTTAACTTAACTCTTTTTATTATTCTTTTCTAAGTGGTATTTTTTTTTTTTTTTTTAATTTGGCCCGAAATATAAAATATTATTAAAAATACTAACTGATAATTTTAATAACACTAACTGATGAAATACTTAACTTTAAAAAACTAACTGATAAAAAAACACTACACCGTTAATACATCGTTATTACTGTTCATGTTTCTTTCGCCTCTTTAAACCATCTTTTCTCCTTACACGCATGCCGGTTCGTAGATCTGACGGTTGCGATTGAAAGGCAAGAGTCTCAGCTTTCCATTGGCGGTCTCAAACTGAAAATCGGACAAGTGTGTACGGAGAAAAGTTGTTTTAAGTGGCGCAAAAATGATCAATACTAATAGCGATATTCGGTGCACTTGTCTGTTTCCTAACGGTACCTATTTTTTTTCTGCGGTTTACAATCGTTCACGTAACCTCCAACTTTTAGTTTTTACCATAGGTCAAAAGTAGGCGTTTCTATGGTAGGCCTTTGGTCGGCGCCTTTATCGTAAGTTGAGTTATGGGCCTGTGATCTTTAGATCCTACTTTGATCAGTTACCGTCCGATCGTCAAATCTGACGGTGTAAATAACAATTTTGGTCGAATGTTTTAATTGGTCCACCCTTGGTCCGATGTTTAAATTGGTCGAATAGGTCCGAATACAACATGGGTCTTAAGGTCATATTGTATGTTTTTCATAACAGCATATTGGCGGGCCTACTTTCACCTACTTTTGAACTATGCTTTTACGCTTATACTGATTCAAGGTGATCCGTACAGCTGCTGCATATCTTTCATTACAATTACGCACACTTTTGTATATGCCTTACAAGCATCGTACATGTTTACAGGTTCTGTACAGGTGCTACAACAGTACAGCTATGTTCCAGAACTTAAAGGTACGAGCCGAGTTCGGCGATTTTTTTTTATTCTAATTTTGGGAGACTGCGTAGGTGAAGAAAATAGCTTCTTGACTTCTCGAGACTTCTTGTTAGCTAAAGAACAGTACAGTACGGAACAAGACTGTAAGGTATAGAACTTTACGGTGATGCTATCATTTGTGTCTCTTTATGCATACTTTGTTGTCGTTTACTTGCTTTTTTAGGGAGAAATTTCAAATTTTCGTCGGAAAATATTTCAATTTGTTTACCCTGTACGGTACTAAAAGTTAGGCGTCCCTTCGAATAAATTAAAAATATTTTGTTTTTAGCGCCAAGAAGCTACACCGCGAATCGTAACTAGAGTAAATTACTCTAATTCGGTCGCTCGAAATTTCGACTCTATCACATGAAATAGAGTAAATGATTCTAATTTTTTCATTATTCTATTTAAGGTAAAGTTTAATTAGCGTTTTTAATTCTAATATAGATTCGTTTTAAATAGTGTGGAATGGCAGACCTCCGACTGTGCAAAATTGTATTTTAACAAAAAGTACAAATAATGATTTAATACAGGCCATTATCATGTAACTGCGTTTTAACAAACCACGTAGTGAAAACGTCATAGTGACGATAAACTGTACGTTTTGCCAAATTCTGTAAAAAAACCTTTTTTACAGTAGAGGATATTAGCGTGCCAAATTAGAATACTTAAATAAATTAGAGTAAACTTCATAGTTGAAACAGCTCTATCACATAAATTAGCGCTCATTACTCTAATTTTTTTTTTTAGTTTTTGTATTCTAATTTTTTCATTACTCTAATTACGATTCGCGGTGTAGTAAATAACTAAATACGACAATGTGACGTATCCGATTCCTGTGGCGCCAGTCAGCGACCTAATAATTTCTCAAAATTAACGGGTACAAAGAGGTAAATCGTGACATTTTTTTTGGACGTTCTCACGTTTTTTGAATCCTGCATAACGGTTAAAACGACAAAATATTCCGGAAATTTTGACTTTGCCGCAGCTGCCAGCTATGAATACAACAAATTATATTTTCACAAAACGACAAAAAGGTGTACTAAAAGCAGCAGGCAACGAGATCTTTCTCGATTTTTTTGGACACGTGTTCCGCACCGTCGTTTAGTGCGGAATAGGACATTAGAACAGTAAAAGTCAAAAAGTACGATACAGTATGTATTTTATAAAATGCACGCACGGTAGAGAAAAAGGCAAAATACTAAACGACAAAAAAGTCAAGAAAATTCATTAAAAAGTTACAGAAAAAAACGTCAGTCGTACAGACAGCCTGTCAAGTATTAACGACAAATAAATATCTTGTTAGGTCAAATGTCAACTGTAACGGAGAGCCCTTCGTTAAGCTACAGTTGAATGTAATAAAGAGTCAAATAACAGATTTCTATTGGTCAGAAATTATGTTTGAGAGCAAAAGGACGAAAAATGCTCGCTACACCGCGAATCGCTATTAGAGTTAATGTTTTTTTCGCCACTTAAAACATCTTTTCTCCGTACACACTTATCGAATTGTGTATCTGACGGTTGCGATTGAAAGGTAGGACTCTCAGCTTCCGATTGGCGGTCTCTAACTGAAAATTGGACAAGTGTGTACGGATAAAATATGCTTTAATGGGCGGAAAGATAATTAAGGGTACTTTCGCATGTAGCTGAAACTTAGTCTTGTTACTTTGTTTTTTAGGGAAGATTCTCCGTACAGCTTTCAGAGCATTCGGATGTAAACGCAAATAACTTGTCACTTAAAAAAGTGACTTACGTAGACGTGTAAAAAACAATGTGACAGATGAAGTGGTACACAAAATGAGGCGAAACTTCCACTCCGCTTCACTTTGAGGCGTCTCTCCGCACATTGTACAATTTTGGTGACTTCGTAATGTCCGTACACCACATTGTCGACGTGTCGAAACCCTTTTGCTGTCGCACAAAATTGCGGTTTCGTTTTTCGTTTCCCCACTTGCCGACAGGTGCCCGATGTTTTTCCTACGCCGTATGTGTGAAGACACGTGTATTTGAGAGAGACGGCCCTGTACGGAAATCAGCGCAGGGAAAACAGTACGCACAGGCTGGAAACATGCATGTGAAGACACGTGTATTTGAGAGAGACGGCCCTGTACGGAAATCACCGCAGGGATAACAGTACGCACAGGCTGTAAACGTGCAGTGTGTTTTTTTTGTTGGTACTCCGCGCACAAAAATTGTAAAAAAAATCCGTAAGGTGCGACAGCGTCTGACTATTCGCTCACCTAATTGGACTTTATTTCAAATCACCTCGCGAGGTGATTTGACCATAGTTCAAAAGTAGGCGTTTTTATGGTAGGCCTTTGGTCGGCGCCTTTATCGCCTTTACCATTTGGGCTATCCACGCCCTCGATTGTACACTCGTATCCCGAGCAATCTTCGTGATTCTGTCCAAGCGGCTCTTCGACTCCCTTTAGCCTTATTGGCTGAAGACATCGCCAACGACGCGGCGTGGCACTTACTCTTTTTGTTTCCTCTTTGGGTTTTGGTTTTGCCTTCAAGGGGGGGTGCGAGCGGGGCTCGTGAGACAAAAGCTCGTTGCCAACGATTTTTGAGGGGGGATTGGGAGTCATTGCAACAAGAGCACACGGATCGTGCCATAGGTCTTTCCATGTCCCCTCCCAAGCGTCATGCCCCATTACCAGGCTCCACGGCAGACTACACCGAGCTGTCCATCTTGGTCGTTCTGGAGAGTTTCCTCGAGTTGCTCGTGCTCTTAGACCTTTCACCCCATCTCCGTCTTCAAAGGCAACAGTTGAAGCTTTGCGTTTGCTCCATCCTCTTGCCCGTGACGAGCTCCTTCCTTTCGTTGAGGTGCATGATCCACTCGAGTCTTTTGAGTTGGAGCGAGAAGCTTTTACAAAAGATTTGATTTGATCTCTTCATCATTCAGCTGGAGGCCCATCTGGCATGGTTTATGAGCTCTTGCGGGATGTATTTCCCCCTAAGACCCCTTCTCAGGGTTTTGACCTTCTTTTTAAAGTGGCTTCTGGGGTGGCTCGGGGGCACGTCCCTCATCATGTTGTACCTCTTCTCTCTGCGGCACGTCTTGTAGCTGTTTCGAAACCTGCCGGCGGCATTCGCCCTATTGCTATTGGAGAAGTTTTGTACCGTTTGGTGGCTCCTGCGATGTGTATTCAACTTCAAGGGGCCTTCCATGACCATTTTACACCGCATCAGTTTGGAGTTGCTACTAGGGGGGGTTTTGAGGCAGTTGTTCATGGCCTTCGTGCTCTTTTGGATCTCCATCCAGATTGGGTGGTCCTTCAAGTGGATGTTGCCAACGCTTTTAACACAGTCAATCGTAATGCTATCTTTCGAGAATTAAGGCATGCACCATCGCCGATTAACCACATTTTCCCTTTTGTGCGTGCCTTTTATTCTCGTCCAAGCCCCCTCATCTTTCCTCTAGGCGGTCTGTTTGGTGATGTTGCCACCTTAGAATCTGCAACTGGCACTCGCCATGGTGATCCTTTGGGAGCACCCCTTTTTGCTTTGGCTCACCTTCAAGCATTAAGTGACTCTGCTGCGGCTTTTCCTGGTTGTTTATTCCCTTTGATTGCGGATGATACGCATATTGTCGATCCCCGAGACCAAGTTTTGGCTGCCTTCGCCCATTTTGCAGAGGAACTTTCTAAGATCGGCTTATCAGTTAAGCCATCTAAATGTGTGGCGTGGTCCCCCCAAGGCTTACCTTCCGACTACCCTGTCCCTATGGGTTTTTGAGTTGCGTCTTCAACGGGGGGGATTAAAGTTTTAGGATCCCCTATCGGAACCCCATCCTTTGTTAACCAAGTTGTTACCGATGTTTTGTTGGAGGACCTCTCCCACCCTGATGACCTTCCTAAGCTCTCCGACTCCCAAGTGGCTTTTGCAATCCTCACCCGTTGTTTTGCTCAACGTCCGTTATATCTCGCCCGGACAGTCCCACCAACGGCTCCGTTTTTGTCTTCTTTAAAAGACTTTGACGAAAAACTTTTTAGCGTGCTTCACCACATCGTTGGGCATGGGATTTTTGATCGGCCGGAGGGCTCGTTTGCCCGCCAACAAGCAAGTCTCCCTATTTCTAATGGCGGCTTAGGTTTGATTCCTGTGGCTAGCGTTGCTCCGGCGGCCTATTTGGGTAGTTGGGCTTTGGTGGCACCTTCCATCACCTCTCGCTTTATCGTCGATGACGTTCCAATTCTAGCTCAGGCGGTCCCTAAGGTGGAGGAAAAGCTTTTTCCTTTTCATGAGACCCTTCTCTCTGCGCGTGCACTGCTCTCGCCTAATGCACGAAACCAGGTTCCACCTTTTCCAACTCTTATTTCGGACAAGAACTTCCATCTCCAACAGCGCATAACTGAGCAATTGGCAGTCGCTGAATTCCATAACCTTTTGAACGCGCTACCTTCTGCTCAATCGCGGGCTCGACTGCGTTCGTGTTCTGGACCAGGGGCTGGTGCGTGGTTGCAAGCCACGCCGGTTTTTTCAACACTTCGTTTGACTTCGGATCAGTTCACATCTGCCCTACGTCTACGTTTGGGTTTGCCTCACCCTGCTCTTCTTGGGCGACCCCATTGTGTTTGTAGTCACCCAATCGACCCAGACGGGATTCATCTACTACGCTGCTCCAGGGGCGGTGAACATACTGTTGCGCGTGATTTGGTTCGCGACTCAATTGCTGCAATTGGCACTGAAGCAGGTTACACCGTGAGGCGCGAAGTTTCTCATGTTCTACCTCCTCGCTCCCAGTCTAACGGCCTTCGAAGTCCTCGGGTTGACTTGGTTTTCCTCCATGGGGCTGGGAGGACTTTGGGTGATGTCGTACTCACGGATCCGACTGCGACCCACGTTTCTTCTCGCGCGGCGGTGCATACAGGCGTGGCGGCTCGGGACGCAGCAACTTCAAAGGAAAAGGATTACGCTCACCGAGACCCGGCGGACCATTTTGTGCCATTTGCTGCAGAAATTTTTGGTACTTTGGACAAGTCTTTTGATGATTTCCTTCGTAACTGTGCAAAGAAGACATCTGATTTCCGGGGCTCCGGGAGCCCTCCCCCGAGCCTTCTTGTTGCTTTTTACCGTCAACGGGTATCAGTAGCTCTTCAAAGAGCGCAAGCTGCGGCCCTTCTACGGCGGAGCACGGTGGCGGATGACAGGCGCGGCCTCCTAGATCTTCCACCACGAGATCCAATCCACATCCACGATCTTCGGGGGTGTGGGGTTTAGTTGGTTAGGGTTGTGTAGTCAACTTGTATAGTGTCATCTTTAGTAAATTTGTTTGTTTTTGGCAGTTTTTCTAGTTTGATTTGGTGTTTTCACATGTTTTCTTTTCCTTAGTTTCCTTTGGCTATTTTTTAGCACTAAGTTTTTTTTTCCCTTTTTTTGAAACCCTTTGTACTTTGATGGTTTTTTCCATCGCACTTTTTGAAATAAAGCTTCTTCTTTATCGTAAGTTGTGTTATGGGCTTTTCATGTGATCTTCTTAGATCGCTACTTTGATCAACGACCGTCCGATCGTCCAAATCTGACGGTGTAAATAACAAATTTTGGTCCGAATGTTTCCACCAAAGGAAGTCCCTTTGTGGTTGGAGTCGACGTAAAATTTATTCCGAATGTGGAATTTAGGGTTTGAAAAACAGCTGAGGAAACGACAGAATCGGCTGCATTGTAGCGTTCAGATATGACACGTGTCAAATCGAGGAGAGACATTTGAAATTTAGGGTTCAGGGAGAAGAGGTAGAGAGGGAGAAAAACACGACAGGAGAAGAAGAGAGAAAAACAGAAAATGTTAGGAGAGACGGGACAGTCTATAGAAACTCATGGAATGCAAAGTTTTGAATTGCAACGTGCAGAAATCTAGGGTTTTGTAATTTTAGGGTTTCGATTGATCGGTCGAGGGAAGACATTCTGATGCAATTCGATTTCGTTTATCAGACAACGAATTGCGTACAAGTTCCGTACACGATTTTCGACCTTCCACGTGTGCGGAGTGCATATGATTTGTTGAACGGCAGAAGCAACCCACCGAATTGAAATAACTTGACAAGTTTTGAGAACTTTACAAAATGTTGACTTTCTGGATTTGTTCTTCCCATAGTTCAAAAGTAGGCGTTTTTATGGTAGGCCTTTGGTCGGCGCCTTTATCGTAAGTTGTGTTATGGGCTTTTCATGTGATCTTCTTAGATCGCTACTTTGATCAACGACCGTCCGATCGTCCAAATCTGACGGTGTAAATAACAAATTTTGGTCCGAATGTTTTAATTGGTCCAAATAGGTCCGAATACAATATGGGTCTCAAGGTCATATTGTATGTTTTGCATACAATAGGCATATTGTATGGGCCTACTTTCACCTACTTTTGAACTATGGATTTGACGTTAAGTTTTAAAATGTGCTGAAAGGACGCGAAAGTGGGTCAAAATCCGCAAGACGACAAATTGCATCGCGTTAGACGACAAACTACTGTGCGTATAAAGTTTCGAGGAAACGCAACTTGTACGGTGGTTATTTCAATTTTTTAGTACAGCTACGGATTTTCACGTTTTTTCTAAGTTATGGAGGAAAACGACAGAAAATAATTGTAACTTTAGCACATGCGAAAGTACCCTAACCCTAACAACGATTCAAGGTGTAGTCCCTAACCTTTTTTGACAAACGAGATGCTCTCCGTACAGTAGACATTTGTCGTTGGACTAGAGGCCCATAGTCTCAACAAAAATTAGTAGTGTTGTGTATCGCCAGTGTTTTTTCGATACTCGATATGTACCTTTTTTTGGCTTGCTGATAATCGATATATTGGCACGATATATCGAAACCGGTGATATCTCTGATAGAAGATTGATAATATCGGTTTTTTTATCGCGATAACACCGGTACCGATAACCATCGACGATAATTGTACGATTCCTCCCGTACCGTTGTACGATATATTCTGTCGTACTATACCGTCGTTATACTGTTACACAGAGTACGGACCAGATTATTACACATTACACGCCATGGTATATACAGTGAAAAATATAATACAATATATTATAAAGTACTACTATATAGCGTACAATAATTTTTTACACTAATCGCCAATAAGGAATTTGTTAGTATCGGAGCGATCTATCGGGACCCCTCACCATTCGATAACCGATAACTATCGGTATCGGTGTTATGGCGATAAATTTCTTGCCGATACACAACACTACAAAAAACGCTCAGCCTTCGAGAAAAAAAATGCTATTTTTATTAAAAAGACATCCGACTAGCAAGCTATCCAGGCCCTATTTTAGACCAATAAAATTTATCGCGAGACCAGTACACACAAAACAAAAAAATGGTACAAAAAATAAAAGGTATTAGGGTGTGTTCCCATGTGTTAAAGTAAGGGTTTTTTTCTTGATTTTGTCGTCCAAAACAGTGCCTGCAGGGAGAATATCTTCTGTCGTACAAACAAAATGTGAAAACCATAGTACAATTTGCGTCATCATGAAACTTTAAGTGTATCGCAACTTGTTGTCTTGCTCCTTTCAACCCACTGCCACGTCAATATAAGGCATCTTCAAACTACTTGAAAACGACTCACGAGTCTATTTTATTTTAAGTAAAGGTTGAACAATGAAGAGGATTATGTTTTTGCACGTGTTGTAAACTTTCAAAACATTATTCAAAACACGAGTACACAAAAAAAATTGCAACCTATACACATTTTTTTCGGTAAAAGGGGCCAAGGAGGGGTATTGAGCAATGGATGCCATTTCGTAAAAGTGAAATTGGTGAAGACGCCTCCCTCCATCTCCCTCTCACATTATCAGTTTATCTCTCATTCCTTAGAGCAAAACACGACAATGTCGGTATGCAATATAAGAGCTTTGGAAAAAATATTATTTTGAACACCTTTGGGCATATTTTGATGGCGAGTCGAGTGAGAAAATTTTAAAAACGAAATTGGGAAGCCATGGCCTTCTTGATTCAATGGCGTCGACGTTAGCACAAGTGAGCATGACTTCATAATGTCACAAAACCTTAAGCATCTAGAATATCATAAATAAAATAGAGGTCTACAAACGTCGCTATCTTGCAAACTTCAAAAATTGGCTAGTTTCGTAATCCTCTACAACCATCACAAATTGTACCCATGTTTACAACCGTCACATTTTAAAGTAACAATTTTGTTTTCGAACATAAGGGCCAACTTCACAAATTCTAAAACTTTCTGCCATAGTTTCCCGATTGTGTTTTTTTGTCCTTTTTCACTCTACTTGCCATCAAAATACGCCTAAAAATAGTTAAAAGAATCGTTTTTAGAGATCTTTCGTTTGATACCATTATTGACGTTTTTCATTGCAAGAATTGTGAGATAAACGCGGTAGTGGGAGAGGGAGAGAGAGAGGCGCTTTCACAGACTTCGCTTTTGTGAAATGGCGTCCGTTGGTCGAGACCCCCTCCAATGCCTCTGTACGAAAAAAAGTCACGCACATGCTAAAAACGTGCAGTGGGTTTATTTTTTGTACTCCACGCACACAAATTGCCAAAAACTTCCGACATGTGCGACAGCATTTGCATATTCTCTCACCTCATGGAACTTTATTCAAAATCACCTCGCAAGGTGATTTTATATAAAGTTTGAAGATGAGCTGGAAGGACGCGAAAGTGGGTCGAGATGCGCTAGACAACAAACTGCATCGCGCTAGACAACAAACTCCAGTACATATAAAGTTTAGAGGTAACGCAACTTGTACAATGGTAATTTTATTTTTTTGGTACGGCTGCGGATTTTCCCGTTTTTTTCGAAGTTATGGAGGAAAACGACAGCAAATAACTGTAACTTTAGCACATGCGAAAAGTACCCTAAGAACACTCTGAAAAGTAGTATGTAGAATCTTCACTAAAAAACAAAGTAAAAAGGCTAAGTTACGGTTACATGGGAACATACCCTTAGGGGAAGTCCCCATGTATTAAAGTATCAATTTTTTTTTTTGTTGTTTTCCTCGAAATTTCAGCCCGTAACGAGAAAATCTTTTGCCGTATGAAAAAACTTCGTGTAGCACAGTAAAATGATCGTCAAATTGATACTTCGAATGAACTCCATGTTTGTCGTCTTGTGAACACATTTTGGAGTTTTCTTCATTCCGACCCCCGGGCTAGAGAATCCAGCTCATTAGAAAACTTTATCAAAAATCACCTCGCTAGGTGATTGTAGTTAAAGTATCACCAGAACAGCTAATGACAAACGATCCACACACTCGCCACACCAGTGGGAAAATTTAGGACGAGGGAGAGTACTCGATATTTTCCTCCCTGCCCGTCACGTGCATGTACGGAAAACAACTTCGCAGGGGTCTCATACTTTTTAGAATGAGACATGGCAATATTGGTACGAAATTGAAGATCTTTGAAAAATTATTCTCTTGACTATCTTTAGGTGCATTTTGACGGCAAGTTTTGAGTGAGAAAAGTAGAAAAAAACGAAATTGGGAAAGAATGGCGTAAAGTTTTTGAATTAGTGACGTCGACGTTGACACAAGTGAGTATGTCGTCACAATGTCACAAAATCCTAAAAATCTACAATGTCACAAAAACCTAAAAATTCTACAATGTCACAAAACCTTAAAAATCTACAATGTCACAAAAAACTAGACGTCTACAGTCATCACTGCTTTTGTCGACGTCACCAATCGTCGGTAATTTCGTAGTTGTCTACAACCGTCACAAGTTGTAACTACGTCTACAACCGTCACATGTCAAAGATCCGATTTCATTTTCGCATATAGGGACGCTCTTCAAAGTACAGTAGTACGGAGGATCTTCACTAGAGTCCAAAATACTTCTTCAGAGGATCGATTACATAGGGACACCACTTAAGGCTTTAACTGTTTTCCGGAGTACAGTAACCACCGCGAATCGCTATTAGCGTCAAAGGTTTTTTTCGTCGCTTAAAATATATTTTCTCCGTACACACTTGTCCGATTTTCAATTTGAGACCGCCAATGGGAAGCTGAGAATCTTGCCTTTCAATCGCAACCGTCAGATCTAAAAACCGGCAAGTGTGTACGGAGAAAAGATGTTTTAAGTGGCGAAAACACCTTTGACGCTAATAACGATTCGCGGTGTATTTTAAATCCGAAGGAATTATTCAAAAGTGTGAACATGGGGACACCACCTTAGCTTCTTTTTGCAAATTATACTTGCAGCCAAATTATTTTTTGGATCTTAAGAAGAAGGAAATCTTTATTGCAAAAAGATTAAATTCAGATTTGAAAATCATAATTGATATTGGCACGTGTAAAGCAAAGTTTTAGAAGATTTTGACGGGGGATTTTTCCCTCTCCCACTCCCTATCCCTCTCCCGTTCTCTCCCTCTATTCCCCTCCACCTGTGTGTTTCCCTATTCCGCTAATCGGAAGATTCTACGCAATGCCGGAATGGTCGGAAGCAACAGCGTGCCCGGAGTCGATCGCCCCATCCCCCTGTCCATCCTCCTCCCAACGTCTTGTTCCCTGATTTTTGTCGGTCGAAAAAAAAAAAAAAAAAAAAAAAGATTATCCAACCGAATTTTATATTATAATTGGAAAATGGATTTGTTCTCCATACAATATTTTGTATTGATAATTTTTTTTAAAAAACAATGAGGATAACAATTTGAATTGAAAGAGTGACTTGAATTGTTTAATAATATACATCAATAACTCAAAAGGTCTAAAGAAAAAAAAAATCTCTACAATAATATTTTCCCGGTGTTTAAATAGACTTATGTTGAATTACGCCTACGGTCCATTTTTCAGTTTTTTTAAATTACCATATAACTTAAATTAATGATTCAAATCCCTAGAGATTAAAGTCTAAAGAAAATTCTCTCAGTAAGTCTTAAACCCTAAAAAGCCCTTTTTAAATCAATTAGAATGTTAAGTCGTAATAATCAACCTCGAGGATCTTCGCATAAATAAGAATCTCTCGGATCAGAAGTACCAAATCCATATCTTAACCTTTCTATATCTAAAGTATATGTGGATCTCCATGTACCGACAAAAATGGAAGCATACATGGAAATTATTTTGTCTAATTCTGCCTCCAAAATATTTTTTAAATCTGAAGTCGCATTTATAAAAGGTTTTGCCCAAATCTTGTTTTCCATATATTCTGTTTCCAACCGAACAATTCTTATTTTTTTTTCCTCCTTGCCGACCAATTTTTCTACTACATAAGCAAGCTGAGAAAAAAGAGTAATATACAAAGTACAGATAAAAAAAGAGAATTAGAACAGGGAATAAATCAATTAGAATGTGATTTTTCAAGTCATAAAGATGACCTCAACTTCGTTTACAACGTGAAAATTTTCTTGTGCTGCTATTCTTGAGATTTTGACTTTTTAACGATAGAAAGAAACTTGAGGACAAACTAACATCAACATTTTCATTGATTAGATGTGACATTTTAAATATGCTAATAAATATTTTCCTTCCACAGGGCACCAATCCAGTAAAGCAGTGAAAATAATATAGCAGTATTTATGAAAAACTACAGTCTATGATATTTCCGAGCCAAAATATTGTAAACTTTGACAATTTTTGCTCCAAAATGTTAGCATTTTATGAATATGCCTGCTCTAAAGACCCCAAAAGAAACTCTTGAAAACTCTAGAAAACACTAGAAATTGCTAAAACACCAAAACAATTATAAATTTATATCGTATCACCGCTTTCGCATCCGTATTTGTT
>JBBHKE010002998.1:0-18434 GCA_037447655.1 Zygnema cylindricum | reverse complement strand
CTGTCGTTCACCTTAGTTTATGTTTCGCAGTTAACGTACCCGGGTTCGAATTCTGCAAAGATAGCATTTTTAGCAATTTCGTCTCTGTTCCATGGCGTCTTCTTTCAAAAAAAATTGAAGAAGACGCCCGTACAAATTTCAAACTGAAGGCGCGAAATTATTGTGTCGTTCAACGTCTCTTTTCGAAAATGTCCGTACATTTTCGATTATATAACGTACAACTTCCGTGGTATTTCTGTTCAGTTCACTGAACAGAAAGTACCAATAAGTGCGACGCATATTTCCCGTCTTTTGGAAACGGAATGACTTTACCAAATGGTAGTCCTGTCGTTCACCTTAGTTTATGTTTCGCAGTTAACGTACCCGGGTTCGAATTCTGCAAAGATAGCATTTTTAGCAATTTCGTCTCTGTTCCATGGCGTCTTCTTTCAAAAAAAATTGAAGAAGACGCCCGTACAAATTTCAAACTGAAGGCGCGAAATTATTGTGTCGTTCAACGTCTCTTTTCGAAAATGTCCGTACATTTTCGATTATATAACGTACAACTTCCGTGGTATTTCTGTTCAGTTCACTGAACAGAAAGTACCAATAAGTGCGACGCATATTTCCCGTTTTATTCCGTACATACCCGTAAAAAAATGTACAGTTACAGTAATTAGTTTACAGGTTTCCGTAAAATATCAGTTTCAGTTTACAGTACACGTTTTTTTACGATTTTTTCAAAAGTCACGAATTATACGTTTCAATCGCAAAAAAGGAAAAAATCGCGCGATTTGAACAACTATGCTTAAAACCATAGTTCAAAAGTAGGCGTTTCTATTGTAGGTCTTTTGTCGGCGCCTTCGTCGTAAGTTGTGTTATGGGCTTTTCATGTGATCGTTTTAAGTCGCTACTTTGATCGGCGACCGTCCGATCGTCCAAATCTGACGATAGTCCTATCGTAAGTTGTGTTATAGGCTTTTCATGTGATCTTCTTAGATCGCTACTTTGATCAGCGACCGTCCGATCGTCCGAATCTGACGGTTTACATAAAACGTCGATCAAAACTCACAAAAAAATATTTTTTTGTCCGTTTTTTTTTTCAAATTTTGACATGACGTTTAATTCTCTATCGATCCATGTGTAACTCAACCCTGATACTATTTTATTTCATTTTGCGGCCAATACAATATGGGTCTTAAGGTATATTGTATTTTTTGCGTACAATATAAAAGTTAAAACACATCGTAGATGTGAACTTAACCGTACCATATTATAGCATCCCCTTGTACTTGACTATACCGTACTATAACATCCCTCTGTACGTAACCATGACGTACTATAACATCCCTGTGTGCCTAACCATAGAGTAATGTACTAAAAAATCCCTCTGTACTTAACCATGCCGTACTATAACATCCCTCTGTACCTTGTCGTACAGTAACATCCCTTGTACCTAACTTTACCGTACTATAACATCCCTATAGAGTATAGAACAAACTGTACCATACTATAACATCCCTCTGTACTTAACTATATACACTGTAGATGGGTTTTAAATTAAAGTATCACCGCTCCACACATAATAAAACAAATTCTCACGTCTCAAAAGTTATTAAAATTTACATAAGATTTCAAACGACGAGGAAAAGTACACGATTTGTTTTGTTTTGTCCATTTACGTCCAATGCGGGTTTTTTTTTGTACAGGTCTCAAGATTTCGATGCCATTTCACGGCAACCGGTCAGGAGACAAAGACAATCTTTTTCACCCATGAACGGCACAGGATGGAAGACTGGACGCCTGCCAATGTCACGCGAAAACATGCGACGTCAGTAAATGTCACGAAAAAACATGCGACTTCACAAACAGTAACATAAAATATTAGTGTTGTGTATCGGTAAGGATTTGCCGATAACCGATATGGGCCTATTTTCGGGTTGCCGATAATCGATATATTTGTACGATATATTGTTATCGGTGTTATCGCCGATAATTAACTGATATTATCGATTGTTTATTGGCGATAAATGTACGGACCGTAGAGATAAATGTACAGCCAGTACACTCAACTGTACGTGTTATTCCTCGAACGCGTCGCAGACTCCCTTCCTCCCGTTTTCGGAAAAAATTGCGATATTTCCCTAATTAATTATAATTTAAGGGGGTTTTACTTGGGTTCCACGCTCCCATTCCCGTCCATAATATCCTTTGACTGTTCTTTTTTTTTGCAAGGTTAGTTACGCCCTCATATCAGTTCCATGGTGGCAGTAAATGGCAGCAGTTTAACAAAAGTGTTCGTCTGCTCAATTCGTCTATTCGTCTGTTTTTAAAAAAAAAATGATTTACAAATCTACAATGTAATCTAATATTTTCGTTTCGGTACTATAATTTTAGAACTATAAAGTATTGTTTTAAATTTGTCAACGTTTATGTGCTGCGTTGTCCGTAACAAAATTTAGTTAAACAGATACAGAACAGGTTATTATACGTGGCATGCCACGCTATATAAAATCAATAATATAATACGGTATGTTATAAAGTACTATTGTATGCATACTATATTTAGAAAAGGTTATCGCCGTTATGGAATTTGTTGGTCTCGGATCGATATAATGGGACCTCTGACCGTTCGATAACTGATAACTATCGGTACCAGTGTTATCGCGATAAATTTTCTACCGATACACAACACTATAAAATATCTTGCGACAACACATATTGTAGACGTTGAAAACCGTCACAAACATTGTCAACATATACAATCCTCATACGTAAGCAGCGATTTAGTTTTTACGCATTGGGGCACTCATGGCACGTTCCCATGTGATAAAGTAAAAGCTTTTTCCTGTCGTTTTGCTCCAAAATATATGGCACTTTCTCATGTGATAAAGTTAGGTGTATTTTCAATCGTTTTCCTCCAAAGCTTAGCCCTCAACGAGAAAATCCGCAGCCGTACCAAAAAAAATAAATTACCACAGTAAAATTTGCGTCACCTTTAAACTTTATATGTATTACAGTTTGTTGTCTAGCCCGTTTCGACCCACTTTCGCGTCCTTCTAGCTCATCTTCAAACTTTTAATAAAATCACCTCGCGAGGTGATTTAAAATAAAGTTCCATGATGTGAGCGAATAGACATATGATATCCCACACGTCAGAGGTTTTTGACAATTTTCGTGCGCATTGTACAAAAAAAAAGCCCACTGCGCGTTTCCAGCAAGTGCGTGACATTTTTCCGTGCGTTTTTTTCTGTGCAGAGGTCGTGGAGGGGTCTCACCCAACGTACGTCATTTCGCAAAAGCGAAGTCCGTGGAAGCGTCTCTCTCTCTCCCTCTCCCACTACCTTGTTTATCTCACAATTATTGCAATGAAAAACATCAATAATGGTATCAAATGAAATATCTCTAAAAACGATGTCTTTTTACTATATTTGGGCGTATTTTGATGGCAAATACAGTGAGAAAGGACAAAAAATCACAATCAAGAAACCATGGCGGAAAGTTTTAGAATTTGTGACGTCGGCGCTGTCATAATTGAGCGTGACGTCAAACTGTCATAAACCCTTAACACCTACAATGTCACAAGTAACTAGACGCCTACAATCGTCGCTATTTTGTAAACGTCATCAATTGTCGCGAGTTTTGTAGTCGTATACAACTGTCACAAATTACACCAACATCTACATCCGTCACTTTTTAAAGTAACAAGTTAATTGTGTTACATCAGAATGCTCTGACATACTACGAAGAATCATCGCCAAAAAACAAAGCTACAAGACTAAGTTTTCGTTACATGGGAAAGTGCACTTAGCTAGCAACGAAAAAAATTGCAACAGTACCTAAAAAAATGAAATTAACAAAATACAATTTGCGTCACTTTCAAACTTTAAATGTACTACGGTTTGTCATCTAGCACGTTTCGACCCACTTTCGAGTCTTTCCAACTCATCTTCAAACTTTATTAAGAGAGAAAAAAGAGCAATCGAGCGAAAGAAAGGGGGACACGCGAGGACGACGTAAACTTTTGCAAAGGACCCAAGATTGAAAGTGGAGGTCCGAGACCCCTACAAATTGTTTTCCCTACATGCGTGTAATTTCACTAAGCATATGCGCATGACGAGCAGGGCAAAAAATGGTTGTCCTCTCCCTTGTGCAAAATAAAATCGAAAATGTTTCACGCATGTAATAACGTTTCCCATTCCTCAATCCGCTATTATTTTTAATAAATTCGCCTCGCGAGTCGCTTTTATTAAAAGTGTGAATATGAGCTAGCGTGATATGGATGTGGGTCGAAGAGATAAAAAAAACCAAATTGGAGTACGATAAAGGTTTAAAAATGATGCAAAATGTACTTTGGTTCTTGCCCTTTTTTTGTACAGCGTCAGATTTTTTCATTGCAGGTCCCATTTTTTGTGAAAACGACAATAAAAAATCTTACTTAAACACATGGGCACAATACCTTATGGTACGGCCCCATGTAATTGTAACCCAGAGAACTTATATCGTATTATAGCGAAGATTATTCCGCACACGGTTTTTAAAGGTTTTTTAGGTATTCTTAGTGTCCCTAGGTGTAACAACATAATTGTTACTTGAGGTTGTGGAAATTCTACGCGTCGACAACGCCCGTGACGGCTGTCAATGTTTTCAATCTATATTGATGAACCATCTTTTTAAAAACTTTGTGGAATGTGGCAAAACACATTGTACTCCGTAAAACGTTTTGGAACGTCAAATTTCTTTGTTTGACATCATAGACATACAACCTTCCATCCATAACTGAACAAGATGCTTTTGCGTTTGCCTCTGTTATTCGGTCGCCGTGAATGGACATCTTGAGGCCCCTTAAAAAAAATATATATATATATTTTTCTTTTTGGGCTTGTTTGTTCGATTATTCAAACCATAACGTGGTTGACGCACATGTGGTATCCCTCAACAGTGCCTACCTCCACTATTGCCAAAAAGTAGTGAAGTTTGGAGTGAATGAGACGCAAGGTGAATACGGTGAGAGAGGTGCGAGTTGCACTGGCACCTTCGCATATTCTTAATCTTTCTGTAACGTGGCATTGCAACCTTGAGACCCTCGTAATAAAAAAATGGATACGATGCAACCTGGAAAAAAAGGAACAATGGTGTATTTTTTTTCGTCATTGATTTTTTTGTAGGTATTAACACTTGCAAATATGTATTTCTATTTTTCAAAGAGGTGTTACTTGTTTAGAACACATCGTCGATGTGTTATAAGATAAGTTTGAAGATGACGTGACAGTGGGTCGAAAAAACACATGACTAAAACTTGTAGTACGTCCTAAGTTCGGAGATGACGCAACTTGTACCCTACATTTTTGCGATTTCTTAGTACATTTGTAACTTTACCAGTACGGTGCTAAGTTTTTGAGGAAAACGACAGAAAAATGATTACTTAGCCACATTGGGTTGTACCCTTAAAAAGTCGTATAAGTAAAATTTTTGCTACAATACAAAGTAAGTATGCTGAAATAATAGTGTTGTGTATCGGCAAGGTTTTGTCGATAATTGATATGTACCATTTTTTGGCTTGATGGTAATCGATATATTTGCATAATATATCGACTCAAGTGTTATCGCCAATAAAGAAGCGATAATATCGGTTTTTCATCGCGATAACACCGGTACCGATAACTATCGACGATAAGTGTACGGTTTGTATCGTACAATTGTACGGTTTATCCCAACGTACTGAACAGACGTTATTCCGTTACACAAATTACGTAACATGATTTTACACGTGGCATGCCACGCTATATATAGTGAATAATATAATGCAGTATATTTTAAAGCACTATTATATAGCATACTATACTTTTTGTAGTTATCGCCGATAAGGATTTTGTTGGTCTCGAAGCGATATATCGGGGACCCTGACCGTTCAATAACCGATAACTATTGGTATCGGTGTTATCGCGATAAAGTAATTGCCGATATACAAAACTCAGAAATAAAACTATATGGGGAAAAACTTAAGAAATGTCAGAACAACTGACCATAGAAACGGTACGACTATAATCGAGCTAGAACCAAACGCGCAAGCGCTGAACTCTTTCATTTCTCTGTTCCGGTTACGCTTTCATTAAATTGTGAAGTGTAAGGCTTGTCTGCGCTAATCTATTTCTTTACATTTTGCATCTACACTCCCATTAACGGGTGAAGGGTTTCATAACAAGTGCGTGGTTCACACTTGGAAAAATGGGAAAACGATGTCATAAATTTTGGGATCCGTACGCCAAATTTCATAAATGACAAAAAACGTGGCGGTGACGGTTGGGGCGGTTGGTTTCGACCTTTTTGGAGCGTAGCGGCGGACAAAAGATGGAGTTCTATGTGTCAAAACTCGACAGTTGCGTAAATCAAACGGCAACTGCCGTCCGCCATCGGACATCATGTTCGGAATGCACTTTTTCGTTTTTTTAAGAATTACGAAACGAAGCGCACGGACGTGAACCGTACAATAATTCATTCCCTCCCAAACTTATGAACAAACTAGGGGAATGTAAAAAAACAAAAAAACACCGATGGGAAAAAAAAGGCATGTCCAAAGTTCCTTCGCGATTATTTTCGGTCTGTACAAACGCTTGCGTGGCATTACATTTTGGTGTGGAAGGATTCATACATATCATGTCCGCGAAGCATTTCCTTTTTCGTACGGGCAAGTGGCTCCTATCACGACACGCTATTTGACGTAGGCAAGCGTCACGTTCTAGTTCACGGCGGACAAAAAAAAGTACCGTTTTCATACCATATCGTTTTCCCCTTTTTCAAGTCTCCAGTCCGTGCGGTTCGTTTTCGAAATTCTTCAGAAACGAAAAAGTGCATTCCGAACATGATGTCCGATGGCGAACGGCATTTGCTATTTTCTTTACGCAACTGTTGAGTTTTGACGCATAGAACTGCATCTTTTGTCATCCGCTACGCTCCAAAACGGTCGAAACCAACCGCCCCAACCGTCACCGCCACGTTTTTTGTCATTTTATGAAATTTGGCGTACGGATCCCAAAATTTATGACATCATTTTCCCATTTTTCCAAGTGTGAACAACGCAATTCTTTTTCGACGATCCAATGTTCCAGTTGACTCCCGAAATTTTGGGAAATGGATCAGAGCATACGTCCATTTGGTTGATCGCAAGCGCACGTGGTACATAAATGAACAGAAATTGTGCATATTTGTGTTTTTTTGTCACTGAAATTGTTGACTCAGGCTTGCCACGTCAAAAACGACTACAACATCGTATACCGTGAATTGCTTATAGTGTTAATAGTAATATATCCGCGCCCCTAAATTTTGACTCTTGAGCCCTAAATATATATAAAAAAAATGCTACTTTTTCCGTCACCTTAACATGTGTATGGTTTGATTAGCGTCATTAACTCTAATTTCGCCGGTTTTTAAAGAGTGTACTATATACCGCCAATCGTTATTAGCGTTGTGTACGCTAATTCCGTCCCGCTTTTTTTTTTTTTTATTCTCCATTAGTGTAGTTCATTCTATTTTTTTCTTTATTTTATTTAGGGTTATTTTCAGTACGTTGTCTCTTAAATAGAGTGGTGTACGGTCAGTGTCAGACCGTACATAAATGTACCTTTTTAAGTTAAAAAGTACAATAAATTAGTTTTAGTAACCGCGGACGCATGAGAATGTGCGTTCTAAAAAGGAAAAAAAACCAGGTCGTAAAAAATCCCGCTCGCACATATTCGTCCGACATCCGCGTTTCGACCGTGTGAATGTACGATTTGTGTACGATTTGTCTGATTTTGTACGAAGACCTATATTAGTTTAAGCATGTTTGCGACCGACATTTTTTTTTTCAAAGATCCAAATTACCATAACCAAACAATTAGAATGTATGATTTTTTCCAAAATTTTCAAATTCTTAAATAGCGTACACCACGGTAATTATTTTTATACGCTAAAAAAACTTACACGCTAATAACGATTGGCGGTGTACTGTACACCGCCAATCGCTATTAGAGTATATAACGCCAATTCGGTGCCCTTTTAAAAAAAAAAAAAACCTGAAATACAATTAATAACGCTATTTAAGTACGTGGACCATAATCTGCCACGTCTCAGGTACTAAATTAAAATCAATAACGCTAATTTTTTTTTGACGCTATTTAATCCTTAACTCTAATAGCGATTGGCGGTGTAGTTTACGAAATCTGCCAATTCGTATTAAAACTGCTCGTTTCTGTTACAAACATACAGAAAAGGTGTCAGATAACGGCGTCGAGGCTGACAAGGGAAAGCGCCCTCCAAATTGACTCCTCGTAATAAAGACGGGCGAAATTACGCAAACCTGTTCTCACATGTTCGAACGTCGACAATGTGAACACAGGCTGGAGGGGCTACACTACGGGAATGTGTGTCCTAATTAGTAATTACAGTACACCTTGAATCGCTATTAGCGATAATAACGCTAATTCGGTGCCCCCAAATTTGGACTCTCGAACCTAAAATATAACTGATTACTCTAATTGTTTTTTTACTTAAATATAGGTACTGTCGAATTACCATTAATAACTGTAATTGTTTTTTTACGTTAATATTGGTACTGTCGAATTACCGTTAATAACTATAATTTGAACAGTTTTAAATAGTGTTGTGTACAAAATGCGTCAGTCCGTACTAAAATTGCTCATTATTTAGTACAATTGTACAAAAAGTGTGTCCGATAAAGGCGTCGACACGCGAAAATGGGTGCGTCGACAAACAAAAAAGCGCACTCAGATTTGATTCACATTGATAAAGACGGCGGAAAAATAACGCGAACCTGTTATTACATTTTCAAACGTCGTCTATGTGAACACGTGCTACGGCGGCTACACTACACCGCCAATCGCTATTAGAGTCAAGGATTAAATCAGTATATAAATAAGAGAAAGTTGTTCGCCCCTCTGCGAAGCCTTATATAGGCGGTAGGCGGTGTGTCTGTCATCGATTTTTTCCGTCCGTCCGCATTACGGACAGCCGTACGTCTGGCACAATGTAACGCTGCCGTGCGACCGTCCGCAATACGGACCGCTGTACCGCTGGCGTAATTAAACGTTGCCGTGTGTCGCTGTGCAGATAGCCGTATAGATGGCGTATTTAAACGTTGCCATGCGTCGCTGTCCAGATCGCCGTACGGATGGCGTAATTTTACGTTGCCGTGCGTCGCTGTGCAGATCACCGTACGGATGGCGTAATTTTACGTTGCCGTGCGTCGCTGTGCAGATCACCGTACGGATGGCGTAATTAAACGTTGCCGTGCGTCGCTGTGCAGATCGCCGTACGGATGGCGTAATTTTACGTTGCCGTACGGCTGGCACAATTTAACATTGCCAACCGTCGAAGACCGCCGTACCGCTCGCAGAATGTACACCGCGAATCGTTATTAGAGTATATAACTCTAATTTGGGTTTTTGAAATTTTGATTTTTTTTCTTAAATAGGTTACATGATTTTAATTTTTCCTTGACGTTAATTAAGGTACCGTACAGAATAGCGTTAAAAATGAAAGTACAATAAGATCTAAATGGTGTGGTGTGCGGTCGATGTCAGACCGTACAAAAATGTACCTTTTAAAGTGAAAAATTTACAAAAAATGAATTAAATCAGATGCGCAGGCATAGGAGCGTGCGCTAAAAAAACGGAATTAGTCTGACATGTACGGAAATTTAAATTTCACGACGGCGTACGATTTCTAATATTTTGTACGAATACATATGTTAATGTATACAATCGTACGGAGAATATTTAATTTTTGAAGTTCCAAAATTAGCATTGAGACGAAATTACAATACAACTTTTTAAAAAAAAATCAAATTCTTAATTAACATCAATTACGGTAAATTACCTTCAACACTATTTAAACTTTGACACTAATAACGATTCGCGGTGTAACGTTGCCGTGCGATCGTCCGTAGTACGGACCGCCGTACAAGGTGACGCTGCCGTGCGTCAGTGGTACAGACCGCCGAACCGCTAACACAACTGACTTTCCCGTGCGTCACGTGACGTTGTCATGCGTCAACGGTACAGACCGCCGTACCGCTGGCACAACGTGACGTTTCCGTACGGAAAATCGTACGGACCCCCCCCCCCCACCACTGAGCGAGCGCCACGGGGGGGTGGGGGTTTGAGAAAAAAATCGCGTAAATATCCGGATATTTAGCTTCTATCTGTACGGATTCGATATATTCGATTATCGGATCCCTAAAATTCGATATATATCGAATATCGGCAATAGGTCCTTGATACCCAACACTACACCGCCAATCGCTATTAGCATAGTGTATGGTAATTCCGTCCCGCTTTTTTTTTTTTATTCTCCATTAGCATAGTTCATTATATTTTTTTTCTTTACTCTATTTAGGTTTCATTTTTTAGTACCGTACAAAACGGAAGTACGTCATCATTTAATTAGTGTCCGTACAAAATTGTACCTTTTTAAGTGAAAAAGTATAATCAATGAGTTTTAGTAACCGCGAACGCATGAGAATGTGCGCTTTAAAAAGAGGATATAATCGGGTTGTCAAATATCACGCTCTTACATATTCGTCCAGCAACCACGTTTCGACTGTGTGAACGTACGATTTGAGTACGATTTGTCAAACTTTGTACGAATACCTATATTATTCTAAGCATGTTTGCGATCGACATTTTTTTTTCAAAGACTCAAATTATAATTGTTAAACAATTAAAATGCATGTTTTTATTCAAAAATTTTAAATTCTTAAATAGCGTAAACTACGGTAATATATACTGATACGCTAAAGAAACTTCTACGCTAATAGCGATTAGCGGTGTAGTTGCCAGTGTAAATGCCCGTGTAACGGGCGTTGATTTACCGCGGTAGGCGGTGTGTCTGTCTTCGATTTTTTCCGTCCGTCCGCAGTACGGACAACCGTACGTCTGGCACAATGTAACGCTGCCGTGCGACCGTCCGGAGTACGGACCGCCGTACCACTGGCACAATGTAACGGTGCCGCCCGTACCGCCGTACGGATGGCGTAATCTTACATTGCCAGTTGTCGGTGTGTAGACCACCGTACGGCTGACATACTCTAACATTGCCAACTGTCGATGTGCAGATCGCCGTACGGTTGGTGAAACCTAACATTGCCACCCGTCGGTGTGCAGACCGCTGTACGGTTGGCGTAACCTAACATTGGTAACCGTCGATGTGCAGACCGCCGTACGGTTGGCGTAACCTAACATTGCCACCCGTCGGTGTGCAAACCGCCGTACGGATGGCATAATCTAACATTGCCAACCGTCGGTGTGCAAACCGCCGTACGGATGGCGTATTTTAAGGTTGCCGTGCGTCGTTGTGCAGATCGCCATACAGATGGCGTAATGTAACATTGCCGTGCGTCGCTGTGCAGACCGCCGTACGGTTGGCGTAATTTAACGTTGTCGTGCGTCGTTGTGCAGATCGCCGTACGGATGGGCTAATGTAACATTACCGTGCGTCGCTGTGCAGACCGCATTACGGATAGCGTAATGTATCATTAATTTGGGTTCTTGAAATTTTGATTTTTTTTGCTAAATAGGATACATGGTTTTAATTTTTCCTTTACTTTAATTAAGGTATTGTACAAAATAGCGTAAAGAACGAAAGTACAATAAGATCTAAATAGTGTGGTGTACGGTATATGTAAGACCGTACATAAATGTACCTGTTCAAGTGAAAATTTTACAAAAAATGAATTAAAGCAGACGCGCACTTATAGGAACGTGCGCTAAAAAAACGGGATTATTCTGACACATAAATTAGTCTGACATATACGGATATTTAATTTCAAGACTGCGTACTATTTCTAATATTTTGTACGGATACATATATTTATGTATATAATCGTACGGCAACTAATCCATTTTTGCTGTTCCCAAATTTGCATAATGCCGAAATTAGAATACATTATTACAAATTATAAAAAAAATCAAATTCTTATTTAGCATCAATTACGTTACATTTTCTTCGACACTATTTAAAATTTGACATTAATAACAATTCGCGGTGTAGCGTTGCCGTGCGTTCGTAGTACGGGCATGATAAACTAGACAGGGTACTTGCCCGTGTCACGGGCGTTGATTTACTAGTAGCGTCAAAAAACAATTAGCGTTATTGATTATAATTTAATACCTGAGACGTGGCAGATTATGGTCCACGTACTTAAATAGCGTTATTAATTGTATTTCAGGTTTTATTTTTTGAAAAAAGGGCACCGAATTGGCGTTGCATACTCTAATAGCGATTGGCGGTGTAATGAGGAAAATGTACCCAAATTAGAGTTATGAATAAATTAGAGTAAATATTATTTTTGGCGAAAAGCCTTGAACCCAAATTATAATTAATAACACTAATTGGTTTTTTACACTTATTATTTCTTAACGCTAATAGTGATTCATGATGTAGTGTTGGATGTATAAATTAGAGTTAATGTTTTTTTGCGCGAGGTCACCAAACCCAATATAGCGTTAATAACACTATTTTTTCTTTACACTAATAACTTCTTAAAACTATAAGCGATTCATGGTGGTATTTTGTATCGCCAATTGAGATCATTAAATCATTTGGAAAACAAATTTTCATTGAAGGACTAAATTTTGCAAGGGATGAAAATCACTGTGATGATAAAATACATATGAAAAAGGGATTGTTGTTGAAATTGGAAAAAAAATCTGAAAGTTGGGAGGTGAAATGCGAGCGAAGTACATTTGGAATCATCCTAAACAGTGAGTAAAAATAGTTAATGACACTTCTTGTTTCAATAGTTTCAAATGATTTTTAACAAATCGTTTCATAAAGTTACATACTTTGATAAAAAAAACTAAAGCTTGGATGATTTTTTGAGGAGTACAAATATGAAATGCAAAAGAGTGGGAAATTCGGTGGCGTGTTTAAGTCACTCAACAATCGCAGCAAGAGACCCTTACATGTAGATTAGGGCTTTAATGACAATTATCGTCACTTTATCTTTTGTATTACATGATATTAGAAGACACTCACAAGTGAAAACAAATCTCTAACAAGTTAGGCGTTATTGATTGTTTTTTGTGTCGTTAAATTAAAACACGTGATCATTTCACTTTTCTTTTGAGCTAAAGACCTCGTTTTGGCTAGTTGTTACACCAATTTTTGGCTCTTTTTGTTTGTCTTCTCATAACTTTTATTTGCAATTCTTTTCGCCTCTTATACACAGTTGTTTTTCCCACTTTTTACATTTATTTGATTAATATTACATTTGTTATTAACATGTATATGAGTTGGGTGTTTATATCCTTAATCGCCTATACGGTGTGGAGTGAGCAACAACACACGATAAGTTTTAAGATAGAATAACTGCATTTGGAAGTGAGCAATTTTGAAACTCACGTGGTCTCGTCATGTCCTTAATTTACGAGTTTTGCAACTGGGAGTGAGTAATTTCGAAACTCATGTGCTCTTGCCACGTCCTCAATTTACAAGTTTTTTTGGCCCTTACAAATATCTTGTATGTTGGCGTAATTATCACACACCTTAAGATATCCCACATTTCCCCACGCGTAGCATTGCGTATAAGAGTAGCAACTTAAGAGACTTTGTCTTTTAAGGAATAAGACTATGCCCACGAAGATCTAATTGGCAAATTCATACTATTTATTTTAGAGACCTACAACACTTTTATTAACGATGTTTTGGGGTAGAGGATTTCGCAACCCTTAATTGTATTAAGTCTATTTTTTGTCTCCAAGTTATGTTCGCCCTACCTTCAACGAGCCTTGGTTTGTTTTTTGTTCAACGGAGCGCGGCGACATCACACCAGTTGGTGCATATTTGTTGTTTTCACCGTTAACGTAACATGATGTTAGGCTCTCTGTCTAATGCACGTTTATTTTTTGTAAAGATGTATGATATTGTTTTGTGCTAGTATAATTATGTAGTTTTTTCTTTGATTTTCAAATTTTATGTTATTCCTTAAGTTTGTAATGTTCAAAGTTCGTAGGGATTCTCATTTATAATTGTTTATGGTCGTTTACAATTTGCCATTCCAATCACGCATTGTAATATGGTTTAACTATCGTGTTTTTTGTCATAAAACGATTATAATATGTAAATATTGTAGCTATGTCAATAATTGTCGGCATCGCAACAAGGAACATGTTGGATACACTCAATTCAATTTATAAAACCAAAGAATATTGAACAAACCATTTGGGAATTGAGCTAATAAATTTCCTTCATTGGGGTTAAGTTAGAGTGAATTTATAAAGTGAAATGACATTTTTGGTAACGTAACTGGAAATGGTGATCATTTGGGTTAGTTTGTGAGGCGAGCAATCACGACGAGTGGTGATTAAACACGTGATTAGCGTAAAAACAAGGTCCACTTGTTTGTTTCCAAGGCTGTATGCTCAAACTCACTAGCTTAAGTGACTTAAAACCTGGTTGAAAAACAAAGCCTTCACTATTTTGATACCTTGTTTTTTTTGCGGATTTAAATTCTCTTTCTACGGGCTTCTACTTTACTAATAATTGTAATTATTGCTTTTTTGTGCAGAACCAAGTTCAGTTTGAAAAGTTCGAAGAAGAAATGGAAATTGACCCAACAAATGTTCACCATTAGAACTATATTTATAAAAGCTTATCAAACTAAAAACATTTTATTAAAAGCTGAATTAAACTTTAGGGCATATCTCAGGGACATTACTCTGTCTGGATTTTGCATACGATCGTAGGTCTAATCATTTCGTTTTGGTAAAGAACATCGTATTTGTTAGTGTTATGTATCGGTTAACAAAATATTGCGATAACACCGATAACGATAGTTCTTATTTATCGAACGGTCAGAGGTCCCGATATACCGGTCATAGACCACCAAATTCCATATCGGCGAAATTTTTTAAAATTTATAGTATGCATACAATAGTACTATATAACATATTGTATTATTTACTTTTAATAGCGTGGCATGCCACGTAAAATGAATATGTTCCATACTTGTTTAACTGAAGTTGATTACAGACAGCGCAGCACATAAACGTCCACAAACTTAAAACAATATTTTATAGTTATAAAAGTATAGTACGAAAACGGAAAAATTAAATATCATTGTAAATTTTTAAATCAAACTCTTTCGAAAAACAACCGTATAGACGAACAGAGCAGACGAACGAATCTGTCAAACTGCCGCCATTTACTACCGCCATTTACTGCCACCATAGAAGTGATATGAGGGCGTAACTAACCTTAAAAAAAAAAATAGCAGTCAAAAGGACATTTTGGACGGGTATGGGAGGTTGTAAAACCAAGTAAGACTCCCTTAAATTATAAATTATGAAAGAAATATTGTGATTTATTACCGAAATCAAGGGGAAGGGGTCCGCGGCGCGTCCGAGGAATAACACGTACAATTGAGTATACTGGTCGTTCATTTATCTGTACGGTCCGTACAAATATCGCCGATATTTATCGATATTGGTGTTATCTCTGATAATAACCAATAAATATTGGTTATTTACCGGCGATAACACCGATAACGATATATCGTACCAATATATCGATTATCGGTTACCCGAAAAAAGGCCCATATCGGTTATCGGCAAATCCTTAACGATACACAACACTAGACTATTTGCATATACCATCGATATCTTTAGCATGCTCCCTGGCATATGTCGCAAACGGTCAACCGAAACCGTTAACCAAAACCGTGACCGACCGTTTTCGACCGCCCGCGCCGGATCCGGAACGGATTCGGTTGCCAAATTTTGGGGGTCGGGCGGTTACGGTTGATTGATTCACCAGAAAAAAAAAATCAGTCGGTTACGGTCGGTCCACCAAAAAACCAAAAAAAATGAGAAGTTTGTACTGTCCATATAATCCAACATTCTTGTAGTTTGTACTCTTTGGTATCGTGGAAGTACGTAACATCATGATTAGCGTCGCAAATCTGACACGGTACTGTAGTAAGCTATTTATTTCGCAAATCAAAGGAAACACGACAAAGCGTCGCAAATCTGACACGGTAGTACACTATTCATTTCGCAAATCTTAGGGAACGCTGAACGTGACAAAGCATCGCAAATCTGACACGGTATACCATCAATCGCTATTAGCGTAGTGTACCCTAATTTCGTCGCGCTTTTATTTTTTTATTCTCCAATAGTGTAACTTATTCTATTTTTTTTGTACGCCATTTAGGGTTATATTCGAAGTACATCACAAAACGAAAGTACGTTGTCGGTTAAATAGTGTGGTATACGGTACGTATCACACCTTAAAAAATTATACCTTTTTAAATAAAATAGTATATTTAATGAGTTTTAATAACCGCGCACGCATGAGAATATGCGCTCTCGAAAGGGGATAAAAGCGGGTTGTAAAATATCACGTACGCACATATTCGTCCAACAACCAGGTTTCGACTGTGTGAACGTACAACTTGTGTACGATTTTTCAAATTTTGTGCAAATACCTATATTAGTGTAAGCATGTTTGCGACCGACATTTTGTTTTTTCAAAGACCCAAATAATAATTATTAAACAATTAGAATGTATGTTTTTTTTCCAAATTTTCAAAATCTTAATTAGCGTAAACCAAGGTAATTATTCATATACGCTAAAGAAACTTCTACGCTAACAGCGATTGGCAGTGCAATACAATATTCATTTCGCAAATATTAGGGAACGCGACAAATCATAATTATTGGCTTATTCATATTGTAGTAATAGCTGGTTAATAAATCAGTGAAAATCAAACTATTACCTCAATTTCACATACCTATTCTTAATTATTGGCGTACTCACATGTGTCAAACAATAAATCGATAAATTGAATTGTTATTTAAATTAGAGAAACTTGACCACAATTCAAACAAAACTTATTCATACACTAAAATGGAGAAAAACATCCCCGCTTCCCTTAAAACTATAATCCAAAACGAACTTCGAAAATAAAAAAATGGTGAAATTGCTTAGTATTACATAGTGAAAGAAAGCAGGGCCACTTCAAATTGTTGGAAAAAATTTGAGCATGTCTATGAAGTTAGAACATCAAACAAATACATGGTAAAGGGGGCAGGTTTTGTGGCTTGTAATACATGTTTCATAGTTTATCAATACAAGTCAGCAAACGGTACTTCAACAATCAATACTCACACATGTTTAGATTTGGCCGACATGGATAATTCAAGAGGACTTTTTCGTAAGTTTTTTTAAAAAACGGAGGCGAAAACGAGCGATCGAACAAAAATTACGAAAATGGTGGCGTTGATGTGTTCTGAGGACCTTCGACAATTTTCGATACTCGACGCTTCAGGTGTGATTTATTTTAAAATCTATTTAAGATGGCTTGAGTGTAAATGTCATTATAACTTGTTTTGTTCATAAATTTATAAATTTGAGCTTAGTTTGTCATGATATTATTTTTTAATTGTCTTTTCATAAAAAAAATCATTTCGATACAAACCTTCTTTATTAATCATGGTTAGTAATTGTATGATATTTTCTTATTGTTTTTTTTTCCCAGGTTTTCAAGCATTTTGTTAAGCATTGTTTGATGTTGTTGTTTTGTCCAACAAAAGTGTTGACATCGACCAACTACTCCCGTCCATCAATAGTGTAAAAAACTACATTATATCTTCTTCGAAAGATATTCGTAGTTTGATCATCCCAAAACTTAGAGAAAATATTGATAACAATATTTTTGTCGCATTCACAACCTATCTCAGGACCGAGACAATAAAAATAACCTCATTCATGTTTGTAACCGCTCATTTTGTTGACAAAGAATTTAAACTTCATGCACGGACACTTCAAGTCGATCATTTTCTAGAGGAAAAACACACTGCGGAAAATGTTTTAACGACTTTTAAAAATTGTGTGACCAATTTTGAAATGTCAAAATTTCATCGTTGCGTTGTCGTGACTGATAGTGGCTCTTAGATGTGTGCGACTGAAGGTCTACCGAGTATGTTTACTTGGATACCTTGCGCGGACCATAAAATTGCAACAATTGTGACAACGATCTTGAATAAGAGCAAAACTTCCAAAAAAGGCAAATACGATGTGGAAGTTCCTGATTTTTTTGATCTAGTTGACGCGTGCAAATCATTGGTCACGTTTTTCAAACAGAGTAATTTGCAAAATCTTTTGAAAAACACTTTAAAACAAGAAAACGCAACGCGGTGAAATTCTTTGCTCCGAATGCTTAAGAGTATTTACGATGCATTCAATGAGATAGGACCAATCGCTCAAGAAAAAAATATATTGATACTTTTTGCTTGTGTCAATAAGATTCACCTTACCGAACTTATACGATTTTTGGAAAGGTTTCAAGAAGCGACCCTAAAATTGGAAAAAAAAAAAAAAACCAACTTTACATTTGGTTTTGTTTGAACTATCGTCTCTCTATAACCATTCTAAGATAAGAAAAACATCTTACAATG
>JBBHKE010002996.1:0-10107 GCA_037447655.1 Zygnema cylindricum | reverse complement strand
TGTAATGATGAAATCGTAACTTACGCATGTGACGATTGTATACGTCAACAATACCTGTGACGGCTGTCAACGTCTACAATCTGTGGTCGCACGATATTTTTTGGAACTGCTTGTGACGTCGCATGTCATACCGTGACATTGTAGACGTAGCGCATTCCAACCTGTGCCGTTTCACGGTTGAAGACGAGGCGCTTTGCCTTTGCGACTCCTGTCCGGTCGACGTGAAATGGCATCTGAATTTGAAGACCCATGCAAAAAAGAAATCCGTATTGGACGAAAACGGACAAATCCAAACAAATTGTGTACTTTTCTTTGTCGTATTAGAATGCAAACGGACAAAAAATAGCGAATTCTGTCCTTTTATTTGTCCTTAGAAATCGTATGAAAACTTTCGAATATTACGACACGTGCGAATATATGTTCCTATTTGTTTATAGAAAATCCCTAGTTTTAAAACACATCGCGCATGTGTTTTAAAGATAAGGTTGAAGATGACGTTTTTTGTCGTCAAAGTGGGTCGAAAAACACAAGACTACAAATTTTTGTACATCGTAAGTTAGAGGATGACGCAAATTGTACTCTACAAATTTGCGATTCCTTCGTACGGTTGGAACTTAGGCAGTACGGCGCTAAGTTTTACAGCAAAACGACAGAAAAAAACCCATACTTATGCACATGGGGTATACCCTTAGGAAGCATTTGTCACTACTGGCGTCGGAGTACGAGGAAAAGCACAAGTACGAGGATGTAATAGATTTATCGTTGTCAACTTAAATAATGTTCAGTATTGTGGAAAATTGAGGACAATATATATCGATATCTCGACACATTGCAGAGGTCGCAAAAGGTTAACCGAAACCGTAACCGACCGTTAACCAACCGCCCGCGTCGGATCCGGAACGGATTCGGTTGCCAAATTTGGGGGGTCGGGCAAATTCGGGCGGATGATTCACGAAAATAAAAAAAAATCGGTTACGGTCGGGTAAGCAAAAAAAGAAAAAAATTGAAGGTTTGTACTATCCATACCATCTAATATTATTGAACTTTGTACTCTTGGTATCGTGGAAGTACATGACATCATTTTGTACTTTTTCGGGTACGGGCGGATACGGGTAGTCGCAATAAATCCAGTTTCGGTTAAATTTTATTTTCGTAAACGCGTTTCGGGTAACGGTTAACAATTTTGGAGCGTGACAAAACCTAGTCGAGCGTCGGGTACTCAGATTTCGAACAAAAAAAACGGTCGGTTTCGGTTATCTAAATTTTGACTTTTACAACCTCCTGCACATTGAATCCTCGAGAGATTCTAATATACTAAGGTGTAGTTACATTAGATTTTTTTTTTTTTTTCCAAAAACGCGATGGTAATAACATCAAAGTACAAAACATGATTGTCACTAAAAAGAATTGATGATCAAAATTATAAAGGACGAAAAACACAACAAAAGTGGTTTAAAAGTCTAAAAGAAAAAAAAATAAAGCATGTACAACAAAACTAAACTGTTGAAACACTACAAACTACCCTAGACACTAAAGCCTAAGACTATGCCCAAGTAAATATCTATGCGCCAAGTGGCACGGGGTTAAGTCTCGTAGTCCTCGGCCATCAATTACCACCATGCTCTGTCGGATAAGGACCGAAGCTTGGGAATGTTAATGGGCGACAAAGATGGGTTGGTGGTAGAAAGCCGACATGAGAGTTGGAGAAGGGTTGTAGGGCCGTCTAACTTCGAAAGATCGTCGAGCGGAGTCTATCAAAAAGTTGTTAAAAGACGAGTATAAGGTCCCAAATATATCCAAAAGCAAATGGTGTGAAACTATCAGGTGGTTTTGGGTGCGCGTAGTCACGTTCTTTGAAAGCCACTGCATCTCGAGTCGCAACACCACTATGTAATGCCGCACGCGCGGAAACATGGGATTCTGTAAGGTCTTTAAGGACTACACCCCCCAATGTTCTCGCTGCGCCATGTAAAAAAATAAGATCCACATGAGGGCCCCCTATACCCCTAGATTTAGAACGTGGTGGTAATATGTGCGACACCTCGCGCTTGACTGTGTACCCTACTTTAGAACCCACGGCAACGACTACATCTCATACCATGTCGTGTGTTGTTGATCGCTCCCCAACGTTTGAGCAACGTAGCAAATGTACCCCTTCCTTAACTATATTCAGACCACAAATGTGAAGGGAATAGCCTAAAAGGGAAGGGTGGGACAAGCCAAGCCGTAAAGCACAGCAAAAAATTTAGGAGAAGATAAATGGAGCGAAGTGAAAATTAGTGTAGCAACAAGCCAAGCTCCGGCCTAAGCCCCCAAGACGATCGAAGTCGACTCCGCGCTTCAACCCTAAGGAGCGCCCGAAATAAATCTTAGAATTTGGTGGCGCATGATGTTTTGTTGCACGCTTGGGTGAATTTGGATTATAAGGGAAGAGAACGCGGGAACTTCGGCTTGAGCCTCAATAGTTAACGCGCTCGAGAGGACAATAATGCTACATCAGTCTTTGCCAAAAAGAAATACAAATTTTGGCTTCTTATCAAAAGAAGTACAATTTTGGCCTTCCCTTGAAAAGAAATATGGTTTTTACGTTCCTTCCAAGTTTATGGTTTCGAGCGCTATTTTTTGTCATTTACTTTTTAAATACAAATTCGGATTGCAAAAATACACGTACACAATACGCAAGTAAATATTTTGAAACGAAATTGGTCGGTTTCAAAATCTTTGACAATTTTAGAGATTGGATCCATAGCTTTCGTGGAACCCCTCAAATTGAGACACGTATATAAAAACTTATTTACAAACGTTACACGATGTAACCTTGACCTCTGTATTACATAAATATTGATGTCTGTACGACTATAAAGACCTTCGATGTAACCTCACCCTAATACAAACATTTAGGGTGAAGTTCCATTACAGAAAAAATGATGTTTACATATGCATGTAGTGTTTCACACAGTGCCATACCAAAAATATAAAATTGTTAGAAAAACAAGGTTACTGAATAATTGATTTGATTCTCCGAGATTATGAGGGTAAAACTTGATTGTCGGATGTTTTACTTTAGAAAATAAGATACTCCATCGGTCAAACTTTTGAGTTTGCAACAAATGACCTCAAGGAGGATAACTTGTAGAGATTAGACGTATAACATTGTGCCACGTGGAAATCTGAAAAAATATCCACTATGAACGTGCAATCATGTGGCTACACGTCGCATAGGCCATGTGGCTTCCGCCATGGTGGATGCGCGACCACCGAAAGCCGCGAGAAAATCTTTGACAGATGATATTATTTGATGCTCTTTTTGCCATCCACTAACCATTCAGATATTTTCGTATTCTTTTACAAATCTTAAGTTTCGTCCGCCCATACAAATTTTGATTCAATACTTCGTACGAGTCACTTTTACCTCCGTTGGTAGATATATTGCGTTCACACTTTGTTGTCAAAGTTTCTTTGCATAGTTGCAAAATCGGAATAGTTTACTACGTGGTACCAACCAAAATGTGACCCGACACAATCGAACAAAGGCATTCAGTAAACGTATCTGTACATTTACTAAGACCGCCCAATGGAACATAGGCCTTATTGACATTGCGACGAGACGATTTAGATAACGTTAATAAGTTGAGCTGTTTATAGTGTTGTAAGTGTTAGTTGAGAAAAACTTCACTGTTAACAATACTCTAAATCAGTGAGACGTCAGTTAAAATTGACTAAAATGAACTTCGCCAAGTTTTGTCTTTTTAGTGTTTACGCCCTCTTGAACCCTCTTAAATTAGGTCTAAAACAGTAAAACTTAACGAAAACCTCCCACATAAGTAGCCCTTTCAATCCTGAATCTGGCGTGTACACTGTGAACTGTTTATAGTGTTAATAACATTAAATCCGCGCCCCTAATTTTTTACCATCCAACATAAAATTGATCAATAATACTCATTTTTTCTTTACTTTAGTATAGTTTCTGTTTTATTACCGTCAACGACTGCAATTTGGGCGAGATTGTACGAAATGTCCTAGTTCGTGTCAGCACTTCTCATTTTTTCATATAAACGTACGAAAGAATGGTCGAAAACGACGTCAAGACAGTAGGGGTTGACACTGGAAAGCACACCTAGATTTGATTCCTAGTTTAAAAGAAGGGGGAAAATTATGCAAAAACTGTTCTCACATGTTCAAACGTCGAATATGTTAGTACGGGCTGTAACGACTACAATATGGAAATGTTTATCCTAAGTAGTATTACATGCATAAACTAGCGTTAATGTTTTGTTAGCGTTACGCCCATGAACCCAAAATAGAGTTAATAACACTAATTCTTTCTTTACAAAAACATTGTTACTACACTATAAGCGATTCGCCGTGTACTTTTTATACGCCAAATTGTCAAAACGTTCAAAATAGAATACGTATTTTGTAAACACTACACCATAGTTGTTCAAAACGCATTTTACGCACGATTCGAATGCGCGTACAATACGTAGAAACCGGAGAGGTCGATTTGAAAAAATCGTAAAAAACGTTAATGAATTTTTTTCCGTAGAAATTCGTACATGCCTAAAAATTTGAATTGAACATGTACCGCAGTTTGTACGTTTTCCGTCAAATGAGCGCTAAAAAAACACATTTATTTATTTAATTATCACACCACATGTATGATAAGTAACACTTACATCAACTGGTTACGATAAATCCTATCAGTGGCATTCATGGTCCTACGTAGGCCCAGGTTCACCTCTTATAAAATGTTCATTTTTTGTCATAAAAAAATTGTCAGTGACTTCTTCGTCAACAGCTTCAACGGCAGTTTACTAACTACTGCTGTGGCGTCGTTAATGGTGGATTCCTATAATTTTCGCTTTCAACTGTTGAAGTATTTATGGGGGCTTCTTTCAAAAATTTAAAGAAGAAAATTTACGCTCGTACACATTTTGAACTTACGGCGCTCAAATAGAGTGACACCGCAAAGTCTCTTTTTGGAAATGTCCGTAGACGTGACGGTAATTTTCCGTACATTTATGTGTACATTTTGATCAGTTTACTCAACAGAAAGTACCGATACGTGCATAAAATCATTTTGTCAGTTTTCGTACAGTTCCCTTAAATATTCGTACTGTTACCGTAATTCGTCTATCGGTTTCCGTAAATTTTCAGTTTCGGTTTACAGTAGACGTTTTTTTGCGATTTTTATGAAAAGTCACGTACAATACGTAGAAACTAGAAAAAAGGAAAAAAATCGTGCGTATTGAACAACTAGGCTCAATACGAAAATTTCATGGAGCACACAAAATTTCCACTCAGGTTACGCACGATATTCAAAATTGATATTGCGATCGTCGTACGAAACGTCTGAACTTTTTGAAAAACAATTTTTAGTGTTTGTTCTATTGCGGAACCAAAATTCACATCCTTCCCGTTCAACAAGAACTGAATTCTGGTGAGTTGTCGCAAACTGTGACAGTCGTCTTAGGGTATGGCGTCACTGTACAGCTCCTTTGTGACCCGACGAACTGTAATATTCCTAGTTGTCCAATTCTTACGGATTTCGACTTTTTTACGATTTTTACATAGTATTTTTTACTTTCATACCGTTCTTTAGTTTTCGTTGTACGATGTACGAAAAAATACGGAAACCGTTCCCTTAACCCTAAAAAATCCTTAAAAAATCCTATAACGTACGATAAACATACGGAAATGTACGCCATCGTACAAAAGGTGCACCCTAAAAAACCTAAGAGTACGGATAATGTAAGGCAGTTGTACTGTAATTTACCAGAATGTACGAAATGCACGGGAAGTACCCTAAACACCTTTGATAGTGCTTGTTTAGCCCGTCCTCGTTTGAACGGTTCATTAGATTTTGCCCCCAAAAAGTGACGCATTCTTAATTGTATAAAGTTGTAGTGTCGTTATAGTCAAACCCCCTGCGATATGAGGCGACAAGATAGACAAGCGATATTTGATAACATTGCTAAAAAAACATCAAGTCGCAATGTAATAATATGGCAATTAAACACAAACGAATTATGATATAAAGTACGCAACAAAAGCAAAATAAGAGAAGTTGGGTGAGTGGAAGCGATTTGCAATGGCTTTACCGCTCAATCTTTACATTTTTTTTTTGTCATCATGACCAACAAAAGTAGGTTTTTGGTAATTGTTATTTTGGTAAGGTTTATTTTTTTTACTTTTCCTTTATTATTCTTTTCCTTTTTTTTCATGGATGGTAATTTTCGCACTTTCATATAATGAATAAACTAACATATCTGGACTGTGCACCTGAACAAAACCACTATTCATTTGAGTTGCACACAACAACAAAATGCATACAAAATGTAAACTGCAAGAAAAACACATAACCGGATTTACTCAAAACCATATATATCTATGTTTACAATTTTTGGTTATCTCAAAACATCACGATTAACTGTGACTCGCAATTAGAGAAGGACTTCCACCAAGAGGAGGACTTGCACCAAGAGGAGGACTTGCACCACGAGGAGAACTAGCACGAAGAAGAGGACCTGCACCAAGTGAGGACTCGCACCAGAAGGAGGACTCGCACCGAGAGAACTCGCACCAAGAGGACGACTCGCACCTGGAGGAGGACTTGCACCAAGAGGAGGTATCACACTAAGAGGAGGACTCACACCAAGTGGAGGAATTAAACCAAGTGGAGCTCTTGCACCAAGAGGAGGACTCGCACGACGAGAAGGACTCTCACTAAGAAGCGAACTCGCATCAATCGAAGGAATCGCACCAAGAAGAGGACTCGAAAAAGAGGACGACACGCAATAAGAGGAGAACACGCACCAAAAGGAGGATTCACACCAGGAGGAGGACTTCCACGAGGAGGACTCGCACTAAGAGAAGGACTCACACAAAGAGGAGGCCTTGCACCAAGAGGAGGATTAGAGGAGGAATCGCAAGAATAAGAGGACTCGCAACAGCAAGAATAAAAGGACTCACACCAAGAAGCGGACTCACACGAAGCCGAGTACTTTCCCAAGGAGGAGGACTCGCAACAAGAGGAGGACTCGCCCCAAAAAGGAGTACTCGCACTAGGAGGAGGACTCGTACCAGGAGGAGGACTCGCACCAAGATGAGGACTCGCACCCGTAAGTAGACTCGCACTAGGAGGAGGAATTGCACCAAGGGGAGGACTCGCACCCGTAAGAGGACTCGCACGACGAGGACTCGTACAAAAATGAGAATTCGCACCACGAGGAGGACTCGCACCAAGAAGAGGACTCACTCTGAAAAGAGGACTACCACTAGGAGGACTTACACCAAGACAAGTACTCGCACCAGAAAGAGGACTTCCACCTAGAGGAGGACTAGCACCAAGAGGGGACTCGCACCAAAAGGGGAACTCGCACCAGGAGGAGAACTTGCACGAAAAGAAGGACTTTCACCAAGAGGAGCACTTGCACGAGGTGAGGGAATTGCACCTGGAAGCGGACTCGCATCAAAAAAATGACTCACACTAAGATGAAAACTCAAAATAAGTGGAGGAAATGCAATAAGAGGAGGACATGCACAAAAATGGGAACTCGCACTAGGAAGAGGGCACACACCAAAAGGAGGTCTCGCACTAAAAGGAGGAAGAGCACCAAGAGTGAAATTGGCAAAAGGAGGAGGAATAGCACAAAAAGGAGAACTCGCAACAAGAGGACTCACACCACGAGGAGGACTCGCACACGGAGGAGGACTCTCACCAAGAGGAGGACTTGCACCAAGAAAGAGACTCACACCTAGTTGAAAACTTGAACCAAGAAGAGGACTCACACCAACAAAAGATCTCACACCAAAACGAGGGCTCGCACTAGAAGGAGGACTCGCTGAAGGAGGAGGACTCGAACCAAGAAGAGTACTAGCAATAAAAAGCCGACACACAACAGGAGGAGGACTCGGACTAAAAAGAGGCCTCGCACCAAGAGGAGGACGCGCACCAAGAGGAGGACTAGAGGAGGACTCACACAAGTAACAGGACTTGCACGAGAGAGGGGACTCACACTAAGAAGCATTCTCGCACCAAGATGAGTACTCGCACAAAGAAGAGGACTCCCAACAAAAGGAGGACTTGGCCCAAAGACGGGGACGTGCACTGGGAGGAGGACTTTCACCACGAGGAGGATAGGCACAAAGACGAGGACTCGCACGAAAAAGTGGAATCGCACCAAGAAAAGTACTCACACCAAGAAAAGGACTCGCACCAAGAGGAGGACTCGTACTATTAGGAGGACTCGCACTATTAGGAGGACTCGCACCAAGAGGAGGACTCACACCAAGGGGAGGAATTGCAGTAAGACAATTACTCGCATGAAGTGGAGTACTAGCACCAAAAAACGGACGCGCAAAAGGAGGAGGAATAACACCACGATGACGACTTGTAATAAGAGGAGGACACGCCATAAGAAAAAGACATGCAACAAAAAGAGGAATTCCACTAGGAGGAGGACTTGCACCAAAAGGAGGACTGACACTAAGAGGAGGACTTGCATCAAGAGGAGGACTAACACCTGGAGGAGGACTCGCACAAAGTTTAGTAATCGCACTAGGAGGAGAACTCGCACTAGGAGGAGGACTCGCACGAAGAGGACTCGCATTAAAGGGAGGACTTGCACCAAAAAGAGGACTAAGACTAGGAGAAGGACTTGCACCAAGTGGAGGACTCACACCTGGAAGAGGACTTACACCAAGAGGAGAACTAGCACCTGGAGGAGGACTCGCACTAGGAGGAGGACTCGCACTAGGAGGAGGACTCGCACGAGGAGTAGTACACGCACTAAGAGGAGGACTTGCAACAAAAAGAGGACTAAGACTAGTAGAAGGACTTGCACCAAGTGGAGGACTCACACCTGGAAGAGGACTTACACCAAGAGGAGAACAAGCACCTAGAGGAGGACTCGCACTAGGAGGAGGACTAACACTAGAAGGAGAACTCGCACCAAGAGGAGGACTCGCACCAAGTGGAGACTCCCACCAGACAAGAATTCACACCAAGAAGAGGACTGGCACCAAAAAGAGGACTCGAACGAAGAGGAGGACTAACATTTGGAGGGGGACTCGCACCAAGTGGAGGAGACGCACCAAGACAAGGACTTGCACCACGACTGCACTCGCCCTTTTCAAAGGACTCGCACGAGGAAGAGGACTTGTACCAGAACAAGGACTACCACCAATAGCAAAACTAGCACCACGAACAAGACTCAAACCAAGAAGCGAATTGCTACTTGGAAGAGGACTCACACCAAGAGAAAGACTTGCACCAAGAGCTGGACTCGCATTAAGAAGCACACTCACATCAAGAAGAGGACACGCAGTAAGAGGAGAACTTGCACGTGGAGGATGACCTACCCCAAAGAGGAAGACACGAAATACAAAAAGGTCTCAAACCATGAAGAGGACTAGCACTAAGCATACGACTCGTGTCAATAGAGGGACTATTACTAGAAGGATGAATCGCACCAGAGGAAGACTCACACCAAACAAAAAACTTATACAAAGAGGAGGAATCGCACAAAGAAAATGACTCGCACCGAAAATAGACTTACACAAGGAGGAGGACTCGCACCAAGAAAAGCACTTGTAGGAGGAAGAGGTTTTGCACCAACAAGAGGACCAGCAACAAGAAGCGGATTTGCAATAGAAGAAGTACTTGCACAAAGAGGAGGGCTCAAACCCAAAAGAGGACTCGCACAAAAAGATAACTCACACTAGGAGGACCTTCACCAAGAGGAGCCATTATAGTAGAAGAAGGACTCGCACCAAGATGATGACTTGCACAGCGACGAGGAATCACACTTTACGGAGGAGTTGCAGGAAAAAGAGGTATCTAACTAAAAGTAGGACTCGCACCAAGAAGCGGACTTGCACCATGAGGAGGACTCACCAAATAAATGGTCTTGCGCGAGGAAGTGGAAAAGCACATGGAGGTGGACCCCAACCAAGAGAAGGATGTAGAAACTAATGGTTTTTAAAGTATTTTCTAGGTCTGAAAAGAAATAAAGAAGCCGAGGCAGTCTACCTCTAACTTCTCTCTCCAACTCTCAAACTTGTCGCAGTCACTGAGAAATTGGAGAGGAAGCTAGAGCCATGGCT
>JBBHKE010002995.1:31988-92815 GCA_037447655.1 Zygnema cylindricum | reverse complement strand
CAAGGGAATTGTGGTTGCATTTGGGAGGGGAGCACACCGACATCACCACCTGGAGTGATGCCAATTATGGAGATGTGCTTTTAAGGCGGTGTACGACTGGATATGTGTTGCAAATTGGATCCGGTGTATGTTGTTGGAGTAGCAAGCAACAAAAAAAAGTTGCTCAGTCCTCTATGGAGGCTGAATACATGGCTTCTTGTGCTGCCACCAAAGAATTAATGTGGGTTAAATCTCTTCTTGAAGAACTTGGGTTCATGAAGTTTGAACTCAAAATGCTTTTTGTGATAATCAAACTGCTATCTCTATTGCAACTAATCTGAAACATCTCTTCAAAGCTAAGCATATGGATATTAGAATTAGCTTTGTCAGAGAGAAGGTTGAAAAAAAAATCATTAAACTCTTTCATAAAACTGATAAAGAAATGATTGCATCCATGATGACAAAACCAGTGCCTTCCCCTAAGTTGATTTATTGTAGAGAAAACTGTGGATTAAAATTGAAAAGTGACTAGGAATAAAAGGGAGTGTTGAAAAGAGGTAATTAACAGTTTACTTCTCTATTTTAGTTATACTTTAAAGAGAGAGAGTGAAGATCAAAGGCACGCCATGGCTGCTGCCATTTTTAGAAAGCGACAAATTTTGAAATAGGTGATATTTTACGAAAATGTTGCCTAGGTCCAGATTAGAACCTGGGTCTATGAACCATGATGTAAATGTAAGCCATGTCCACTAAGGCGTTATCAAAACGATACACTTGACGGGTTCCAAAGATATATAAACATTAACGCGACGGCTCATTAACACCAAACTAACAAAAAAAAACAATTCATGTATGTACGCGAATCTGAACCGTGTAAAACATGTTTTGATCGAACGGCCGGCATTGTAGCCGCCACGCGAAGTGAGCTTTTGGCGGCATTCGGAGATAGCGTCACGCGGTAACACGTGGCGCCACATTATTTGATACCGGAAAAGATGGGAGAAGGAACCATAGCTGCCGATTTGACAGGTTTCACCTTTTAGACCATGTCGTACAATGGTCGTACAATAAGTAAATCGCCTATAGTACCTTCTTGTACTACATAGTGTTCTTATTGGACTAGGGTTTAGTAGTAGGTAGTCGTGAGTAGGCAGACCCAGACTTAGTGATATTTAGGTACTTCTCTCTAAGAGAGCTTGTAACTATAAATGTCATCTTTGACCAGCCATAACTTACTGCTCAGAGGAGCAAATTCAGTGATTCTTTTTGTGTTTGACTCAGGGGAGTCTTGGCCTCACAGGGGTGAGGATGGTCAGAATATTTGTGTGCCTGGGCGGCACTGATTCAGTGGGAAATTGAAAGGGGCAAATATTATGTTAGAGGCTTTACATAGGTTGCTAATACTGTGGGTCAATGGAGGCCATATAATTTCACATCGTCTTTTTGATATTTTCCCAAATATGTCATAAGTTTTTGATGATGAAATGTAGGCAATCATTGATATTATAGACAAGGCCATGACATCACATGACGAAAATCGTATGACATCACTCTATTTGCAAAAAATGACATCTCTCCATCAAAATGGCAAATCCTTAGGTTCTTATCTATCAAATTTTCAAAAGTTTGGTAGACATGCGAAGTTTTGAAGTTTGCTAAAGAAAATTAATGTGCAACTTAAATACATAAAACTTTTCCACATACGACAACATTGAACTACTTGAAAACCTTCAAAGCATACAAATATTTGATATTTTATTCATTCGCCGTGTCATGTATCTTCACATCTCAACCGCATCACGTAGTATGAGATTGGTGCTTTGTATCAATGCAATACTAAGGAAGATATTTCCCTCCTTTCGCATTTCCCCCTTTCCTTCCTTGTTTCTACTTCACCCACTATTTCCCCTCCACACCCTCCCTCCCTTTCACCTGTTCTATCAAATGTATTCCCTTCTTTTTCCGCTTTCACTTTTCGCATGCTAACCAAACCCAAACCTAAATAGTTTATTAAAAAGAGGGAGAAAGTTAACTTGAGAAGAAAAACGAGTGAAGAAAAAGTAAAGAGAGATCATTTTAGTTTAATCTCACCCTTTCATTTAAGCCTTCCTTGCCAATCCTCCACAGCCAACCGGGGATACAAAAAAGAATTAACTCAATAATGAAAAGTGAGAACTTTGTTTTCGGAAGCCGACACGAAATAAAACGATGGTGACTGCGGAGATCCAAGATTTAAGAGAGAACTTGATAATTCACATATTCATGGACTGGGTTGAAAGAACACTGAATTGTGGATGGGGAGACGACGAGACAGGAAAGAGAATCCCAAGACATCCTCTTCCAGCTTGAGTTGGAGGAGGAAGAGGAAGAAAAGGTCAAGAGAACAAGTTGGCACATGAATCGAGCTATCTCATCCTGATGAGCCTCAAACATACTTGGAGGAAGTGAACAGCCCAGAAAAGGATAGATGGATTAGAGCCATAAATGAGGAGATGGCTTCCATCATGGATGCAAATACTTGGGAGATAGCAGATTGTCCTCCACACAGAAAACCTATTGGTTGTAAATGGGTATTTATACTAAAATTAAACTCAAATAATACCATTGAAAGATATAAGGCTTGTTTGGTAGCAAAGGGGTTCACCCAAAAGGATGGGATTGACTATTAGGAGACGTTTGCTCCAGTTGTTCGGTTTCCATCAGTAAGGATTCTCTTAAGTCTAGCAGCGGCGAAAAACATGGAGATATATTAGATGGACATTAAGACCGCCTTCCTCAATGGCGAGTTAGAGAAAGAAATCTTCATGAGGCAAACTGAGAGGTTTGTGGAGAATGGGGAAGAGAGAAAAGTATGCAGGCTCATAAAGTCCTTATATGGACTTAAGCAGACTCCCCGATTGTGGAATAAGAAACTAGATGAGTTTCTTACTGGTTTGGGATATATCCGGATCAGCTCTAACAATTCTATCTATATATTTGAAGATGAGGATGGTGTGATCTTTATTGCATTTTATGTGGATGATCTGTTAGTGTTAAGTAAGTCTTTGGAAAAGATCAATAAGTTCAAGAAAGATCTTAGAAGCACATATCACATGAAGGATTTAGGGTTGGCAAAATATATTTTGGGAATTCAAATGGAAAGAGATAAGGGGGAAATGATCATTAGACTCACTCAGAAAGAAGCAATAGGAAATATGCTTGAGAAATTCCAGATGGAGATTGCAAACACTTGTACCACTCCCATGGACTTGAAAAAAGTAAGTGATGGGAGTGTAGAAGGAGGAGTGATAATCTTAGGTAATCACATGTGTCCAAAGGAGAGACAGTTTATGAAATCTATTCCTTATAGACATGTCGTAGGAAGTTTGATCTTCTTTATGAACTGTGCAAGGCTGGACACAGCGGCAACAGTAGGAGTCTTAACGATCATAGGAAGAGAGATTGGGAGGCAACCAAGAGAGTCATGAGATATCTGGTGGGAACCAAAGAGTTATGGTTGCATTTGGGAGGGGAGCACACTGATATCACTACTTGGATTGATGTTAGTTATGGGGATGCACCTATGAGAAGATGCACTTCTGGATATGAATTGTATGTGGGGGAAGGTGCTTGTTGTTGGAGCAGTAAGCAACAAAAGGTGGTTGCTCAGTCTACTATGGAGGCTGAGTATATGGCCTCTTGTTCTGCTGTGAAAGAATTAATGTGGATCACGTCCTTGTTGCAAGAACTGCGATATATAGAGGGGGTGCATGAAGTTTTTCGTTATAGCCAAGTAGCCATTGCAATTGCAGCCAATCCAAAACATCATTTCAAAGCTAAACATATGAACATAAGATTGAGTTTTGTGAGGAAAAAGCTGAAAATTAAATTGTAAGTCTTGTGTATCGATCTGATGAAGAAATGGTGGCTGACATGATGACCAAACGTGTGCTCTCTCCCAAGTTAAAATATTGCAGACAAAAATGTGGATTGAAAGAAAGGTTAAAATTAGACTAGAAAATAAAGGGAGTGTGGAAAATCACTAGATTTATAGGATTTTTTCTAGGTCTAAAGTTCAAAGGAAAAGATGAGGTAGCTTGCTTTCACCATTCCTCTCTATCCCCCATATTTGTTGTAGTCACTGATAGAGAGAGAGAGAAAGAGAAGGGAAGCCATGGTTGCCTCAGCCTAATAAGCAGGAATGAAGAGTGACTTATGTCACTCTCAACAAAAGGTTGAGTCCGGTAGGACTCGAACCCCCGACCTGTAGAGCGAGGCGTAGCCGTCAGCTCTAACCGGTCTGTCGTATAAGTTTGTTGAAATATATAATGTATGGTTTCTATTAAAACTATGTTATGGTCTATAAATAGATTAACGAAAATACAAATAAAAAGACATAGAACTAGTTATATACAGTGCGAACATAATACCGCACGAAACAAATGAATCAGACATTTGTTTCGACAGTCAAGATTGATTGTCCGTTTTTATCCAACGGCGGACAACATCGCCGAGATCTTGGATTGGTCACTTTGGCGTTTTGTGACGTGGCATGACTTGGCACCACGTGGTGAGGTAACATTTGGTCGTGGGAATTACAAAGAACGTACGGACGAGTGAAAAATGGACACGCGTCCGCTTAATGGCCTTGTCGTACAAAGGACGTACAAAAAGTACATCTGCAGTAGTACTTTCGTGTATTGTACAATGTTATATTTGTTTGTACTATCAGTAGATACGGGTTGTGAGAGGGAACAAGGGCTTAGATAATTCTGGTAGATGGTCTTCTCTCTCTTTGAGAGTATGTATAAATTTGCATCTTTGCCACCCTATAACTTATCACCTGGTTGGACGTTTTCAGTGATTCCTTTTTATACGGAATCAAGGGAGTCCAAGCTGCACAGGGGTGTAATCATATTGTCTACTTGTGTGCTTGGGCAGCAGTGGTTGCCATTAGAAGTGGGTTAGTTAACAATCATCTAGAGGCTTCCTGAATTCTGTAATCCAATAGAGGACACAGTATTGCATAGGTTTATCTTCTGGTTGTCGCACTAATTTACTAAGACTTAAATTATTCCAAAATCAACCATCGCATAAAGCTTTAGACTCAGTGTATTAGCGCACCTGCTATTGCAAAGCCACGCAACTACGATATCACACTAGCGCTGCATTGCAGCATAGCACAGCAGCATGGCAGCATACCAGCGCAGCAAATCACTTGGTTACCTAGTCCCACTACACCGTTATTCTGGACTAGCGCAGCACGGCACTATCGCAGTGCAGCAACTCTACCACTGATCATGTTATTTGTGGAAAGCTTTAAGTCTCAGTAAATTAGTGTGACGACCAGAAGATAAATATACAAGGACACGCGTAGTCGCTTAAAGCTCAGTACAAGTATTTTGGAAAGGCACGTACATCAAAATACATGTTTCACACATCGAATGGGACAACGTTGCTGCGACGCATTTTGGAGAACGCAATTGGGACGCACACATAACAACACAGCTGCGCTCATGTTTGATATGCCCCGATACGGAACAACGCAGCCGCGAATAAAATGAATATGATTCTATACATTACAACGCAACTCCGATTGATGCGAATTTAGTCAACCGACGAGATTCATGAAATAATCACAAGTGACTTAGGCGACAAGCCTTTATACAATCACTTAGTGTAGATTATGAGTAATGCAGATTGTACTATGGTAGAATAGTTTGGCGGGATTAGGAATACTTTGATGTTAGTGGTAGGTTGGTTTTTTATGTACTTCTCAGGTACAATTGCATAAGCGATACAACATAGAGTAGACACTTAGTGCGCGTATAAGTCTTAGGACTCAAAACATTTCATGTATCTAAACTTTCAAGTAATAAATCTTCAAACAATTTTTGGGAAACTTCTGAGTATCATATCTTGAGTGTTGTCGTTCAATTGTACTGAAATCTTTGGTAGTTGTCATTGTTTAAGCTGCTCTATTATAAGATATAGTTTTGTGAAGTTTGGATGTTTGTATGAGATTTGGTGAACACTTGTAAACAGTTGTTTGGTAGGATTCTTGGTAGCTTCTGAGAGTGTATCGTGTCTACATCTACTATTACTGTTGCTCCTCCACCTGCACCGATGGTTGTAGAACAACACATCCAATCCTACTGCATCCCTACAATACCTCAGCTTAGGAACAGGAAGAGCTTTAGTAAGTATATCAACAATCATTTTTGCATCTGTCAGATAGCATAATGTAATCACCCTAGACAACACTTTTTCTCTTACGAAGTTTAATCTTACAACCATGTGCTTACTCTTGAAGTGATAACTTGGGTTGGAGGCAATGGCAATGGCAACCTCGTTATCACACCACATAACCTGTGGACCAACTTGCATGTATCCCAATTCTTGCAGCATAGATTTTACCCATAAGAGTTCCTTGAGGGCCAAACTTGCTGCCATATATTCTGACTCCATCTTTGATTGTGCCGTGACCTTTTGAAGTTTGCTGCTCCAGTAGCAAGTCCTATTCCCAATTTGTAAAATGAATCCCGTAGTGGATTTCTTTCTTGGCGTGTCGCCATAGGTTGCATCACACCATGTTTGCAGCTTCATTTTGTTGAAATCACTAAGATTTTGAGAAGTATTTTCTAGGTCCGAATAGTTGTGTAGGAAAAAGGAAAAGAAAGCACAGGCAATCTGCCTCCACCCCTTTCTGTATCCCCCATACTTTTTGTAGTCACTCATGGAGAGAGAGAGAGAGAGTAGTGAAGCCATGGCTGCCCCAGCTCCATTAGGCAGGATTGAAGAGTTACATAAAGTTACTCTCAGCAAAAGGTTGAGTCCTGCAGAACTCAAACCTCCAACCAGCAGAGAGTGCCTTAGCTGTCCGCTCTAACCAGTTTGTCGTAGAAGTTTGCTAGAATATATAAGGTGTGATATTTATTTAAATTGAGTTACGACCTTGAAACCGATTAACGGAAATGTGAATATGAGGACATAGAACTATTTAAATACGGTACAAACGTGATCCCGCACGAAACAAATGAATCGGACATTTGTTTGGACGGCTGAAATTACATGTTAGTTTTTATCCAACGGCGCATATCATCGCCGAGATCGTGAATGGTCACTTTGGAATTTTGTGACATGGCATGACCTGGCGCCACGTGGAGAGATAACATTTGGTTGAGAGAATTCTGGGGACCATACGGACAAGTAAAAGTGGGACACGTTTCCACTTAATTGCCTTATTGTACATAGGCCGTACAAAAAGTACGATGGCAATAGTACTTTTTTATTGTACACTGATTTGATTGGTTTGTAATTTCAGTAGATAGGGGTTGTGAGAGGGAATTAGGACTTAGAAAATCTGGTAGACTGTTACCTCTCTCATTGAGAGTTTGTATAAATGGGCATCTTTGCTACCCCATAACTAATCGTCTGGTTGGTCATTTTTAGTGATTCTTTCTTCTTCGGACTCAGGGGAGTCTAAACTGCACAGGGGTGTTGTCAAATTGTCAACTTTTTTTCTTGGGCAACAATGGTGGTGGTTGAATGTGAGTTAGTTAAAAACTTGTAATTCTGTGACCTCTATTGGTACACATAATGTTTAGCTTATATAAAGCCTCTAGGATAATATTTGCACATTTGACTTTGAAAATGAATAAGTGCCACCCTGGCACGCAAAATCTTTGACCGAATATAGCCTTGTGTAGGGTGTACCCCTCTGAGTCCATTGCAAAAAGAATCACTGAATTTGCTCACCTGAGCATTAAGTTATGGTTGTTCAAAGACATCATATTTATATTGATGGCCTCTAGAAGGGAGGACTTTCAAATTTGACTAATTCCTAAAAACCTACACTTAACTACCCTAGACTAATCAGAACATTGTACGCTAAATTATGTACATACAAAGTACGGTAGCCGCAATACTTTATGTACGAAAATATTCGGCACCACTCTCGGTTTGCCACGTAGTATACAAGTCAACGTCATTCTGTCTTTTCTTTCTCACGCATCCAATAGGATGATGGCACGTGTCACTTTCCTCTTTATTCGTGAAGTACGGTTAAATAATCTTTTCGGCATCCCGACTCTTATGCGTGTTGTCCATTCGTGATTCGGCAATAAATATCAGTTGTCAGATAATGACGGCACGCCGAAAAATGTCGACCATTGAAATTCTTTCCGTGTTGATTGAGTGAATTTCAACGCTCTTCGTCCTGTGTTGACCGTTGAAAATCTTGGCTTCTCTGCGGACCGTCGATCGGATGACATTTCATTCTCATCCATTGAATTGAAATGTCGTTTCGTTTATTTTGGTGCGGTACAGTGTTTCGCACTGTACAATCCTTCCTATGTTTGTTTCGTCTGTTAGCAGTTAAATGGTTTATGTCGTCGAGTCGCCTTGTAAATATTTGTTAAATACAATATATGTATCTATTCTTCAAGGCCCACCGGATAAGGCGGACGGCTGCTCCGTACGGTAGACATCCAGGTTGTCTCAGGATCAAGTCTTGCCTTTGGTAACTTATCTTTTTGTAAGAACTCCATCTTCTACCATCTGCCTGAGGCAGCCATGGCCGCATGGAAGTTCTCAGTGACTACGACAATTATAAAAACAATAAAATAACCATGGTCTGACTAAAGAGATAGAGTTGTAAAATACCCTTTTTCAACACTCCCCTTATTTTCTAGTCTATCTTTTCTTTCAGTCCACACTTCTTTCTACAAAATATCAATTTGGGAGAGGGAACTGGTTTAGTCATCATATCTGCTACCATTTCAACATCCAGTCTATGAATAAATCTCTTTTATTTATCCGGAGTCTAAGCCATTCAAAAAGATAATAAAAGGTTTTTGGGCAGAAGCTATGAATTGTGCTAACTATCTCAAAAATAGAGTCCTAACCTCGGGGGTAAAAGGACAAACACCTTATGAAAGATGGACCGGGAGAAAACCTAATATTTCACACTTAAAGGTGTTTAGAAGTCAAGTATTTAGTCTAAACACAGAAAAATCTGATTGGAAGTTAGATGCAAGAGGAAAGTCGTGATACTTACTTGGATATGATCTAAATGTTAAGGGATATAGAGTTTATGATCTTGGAAGAGGAGACATAATTCTAGTTAATCACTTGGTAGTTATGGATGAAAGAAAGTCCATAGATCCCTTTAAGTACACTAAACTGGTAAGATTAGAATTGAATCCGAAAATGAGTTAGATTCAAATTCTTCTAACTGAACTTCCGTTCAGCCAGACCTTGCAGAGGAAGAGAAAAAATTGACAGAGAGTGACCCTCTCATGGAGTTAGAACTTCTGATTCAAACTGAGGAAGAAAACGAGGAAAGACCGAAATGGACGACGAACGTCCGGAGATGGACTCCATGGATAGGGGAGAAGGTGAAGTTGTTCGTAGAAACCCAAGATTACCCTCCATCCCAACGTCGGAATTTGAAGGAGGAAGGAGAAGCAGCAAGAGACTTCAAAAGAGACAAGTGAACAACAAGGTAACTAAGCCGTCACATTTGAGCGAACGCCAGACTCACTTGGAAGCAGTTAATAGTCTAGAACGTAGTAGATGGGTGACAACTATTAATGATGAGATGGCTTCCATTATGGAAGCAAACACATGGGAGTTGGTGAACTCTCCTCCGGATAGAAAACTAATCGGATGCAAGTGGGTATTTAAATTGAAGCTCAATCCAGATAATACTATTGAGCGATACAAGGCCAGATTGGTGGCAAAGGGATTTACACAAAAGGAGGGAATTGATTATCACGAGACCTTTGCTCCGGTTGTTAGATTTCCCTCCGTCCGGATTCTACTTAGTCTAGCGGCAGCGAAAGACATGGAAGTGTACCAGATGGACATCAAAACCGCTTTCTTACACGGAGAATTGGAAAAAGAGATCATCATGCGAGAACCGGAAGGATTTGTGGAGAAAGGAGAAGAAAGTAAGGCGTGCAGATTGATAATGTCCCTATATGGACTAAAGCAAGCTCGACCCAAATGGAACAAGAAGCAAGACAAGTTTTTAACGAGTTTAGGATATATCCGAATCAGTTTGGATCATTCAATCTACTTATTTGATGATGAGGAAGGTATAATTCTCATTGTCGTACATGTTGATGATGTGCTTGTTTTAAGTAAATCAATGGAGAAAATTAATAGATTGAAAAAGGATCTAAAGAGTAGATTTGAAATGAAAGATTTGGGGGAGGCAAAGTATATTTTTGGAATTCACATGAAAGAGGATAGAGAAAATAAAACAAATTGACTAACTCAAAAGGAAGCCATTGGAAATATGTTGGAAAATTTTCAAATGGATAAAACAAATAGTTGTTTGACTCCAATAGACTTAAAGAAAGGAAATGACGGGAGCTCAAAAGAGGGAATCTTGATCTTAGATAATGAGTAAGGACATGAGGAGAGTAAGTTCATGCAAACTATTTTGTACAGACATGTTGTCGATAGTTTGATCTAATTTATGAATTCTACTCATCTTGATATAGCAACAGCTGGGGGAGTATTAAGCAGGAGTCTGAATGATCTTAGGAAGAAATATTGGGAAGCGGTCAAAAGGGTCATGCAATACTTGATAGGAACAAGAGATCTATGGTTGCATTTAGGAGGGGATAATACTGACATCACCACATGGAGTGATGCCAATTATGGGGATGCTCCGATAAGGAGGTGTACTTCTGGGTATGTGTTATATGTTGAGAATAGAGCTTGCTGTTGGAGCATCAAGCAACAAAAGGTGATTGCTCAGTCCACCATGGAGGCTAAGTATATGGCCTCTTGTTCGGCTGTGAAAGAATTAATGTGGGTGAAATTTTTACTTCAAGAATTGGGATATGTGAAGAATGGAGTGCAAAAGATATTTTGTGACAATGAAGCTGCGATTGCGATTGCAACAAATCCTAAGGATCACTTTAAAGCAAATCACATGGATATTCGTTTGAGCTTTGTTAGACAAAGGTTGAGAATAAAATAATTAGTTTTGAATATAGACTAGATAAAGAGATGGTAGCAGTTATGATGACTAAACCGGTTCCATCTCCTAAATTGATATTTTGTAGGGAGAAATGTGGGCTGAAGCAAAAACTAGACTAGAAAATTAGGGGAGTGATGAAAAAGGTATTTTATAGTATTGCCTTTTTGGTCTTCCAGCAGCCCTGATACTTGTCGTACTCACTGAGGACTTGCACGCAGCCATGGCTACCCCATGCATGTAAGGAGAGAGTAGAAGTTTTAGTTTCATGCAAAAGTTAGGCGTTCACTGGTGGGATTTGATCCGGTGACCTTATAGTCTGTCAAAGTTTCTGTTCAGCCATCGGTATTTGTGGAAGCTTCCTCTCTTGATTTGTTCTACGATGACTACTGCTGCATCTTCTTCATCTTCAGTACCAGCACTTGTCTCAGAACAACAGTACCCATCAGCCTTATCTGGTAGGTCTTTATGAAAAGATATACAAATTGGGTTTGATACATATTTATAATCTAACGCGTTGGCATACTTCATTTATCATATTACGAGACGAAGTGAACATGAAACGTGCGGGACCGCACAAAATAAAGTACCGCATGAAACGTCATCGAATTTTGACGGACGAAATTGAAAGTCGTTCGCGATCGACGGCTCCCGGAGGAGCCAAATTTCCAGAGTGGTTTTTGGTCGTTTGCTGAGCATATTTCGGCGGGTGACACATGGCGAGGGATGATTGGCGGGTATCGCGGAGGGAGCAACTTCGGTTCAAGAACTAACACGCGTCAGCGAAGCGGCCATGCCATACTATGGCCGTACAAGAAGTACAACGGTATTTGTACCTTTTTATACTTTACAGTCTTTTGATTGGATAGGTACTCTAGTAGTAGGCTTAGAGAGGTGGTTTAGGACTTAGAAAATTTCTTGGGTTTCATCCTCTCTCCCAAGAGCACATGTATTTATAGGCTAACTATGGTCAGCCATAACTTAATGCTCAAAGAAGTAATTTCAGTGATTTTTTTTGTTGCAGGCTTAGGGGAATCCACTATACATAGGGGTGCAGTCCGTCAGAGGTTTTGCGTCCAAGGGTGGGACTTATTCTATGCCAAATTCAAAAGTGCAAATACTATCCTACAAGCTTCACATGAGCTAGACATTCTGTGTACCAATGGAGGTCACAGAATTACACAAATTCGGCAACAATTTAACAAATGCAGAACAAGAATTACTAAATGACGTAGTTTTACGGAATGTCGATGCCTTTGTTTTTTTATTGAACGATTTGGGACGTCACACCACTTATAAGATGTAGATAGATCTCAAAGATGACCGCCCGATATTTAAACTTCAACATCGTCTATCTGAAATCGAATGGGAAATGGTAGACAAGCAATGTGCCGGACTAGAGGAGGCTGGCCTAATCTATCGGTCAGTCTCCACATTTGGAGCTTCCACCATCATGCCTCGAAAAAAAGGATTCCGAGGGTAATTTTACTGACCGTTGAATGTGCGATAATTATCATGAACTAAATGCTAGAACTGTTCAAGATCGTCATCTCATGCCCCTTGCCGAATAAATATTTGATCAGGTAAGCGGGGCGAAGTATTTTAGTATCGTTGATCTCCATCAAGAATTGAATCAAATTGAGATAGAGGAAAAAGACCGATATAAAACTCCCTTTAAGGGTAGTGCGGCCGATGGGTATGGGTCGTAATGCCATTCAGACTGAAAAACACTCCAGCAGTATTTGAGAAAGTCATGAACTCAGTTCTCGGAGGTTGTAAGTTTGTTAGATGTTACATCGATGACCTTATCATTGCCTCCGCTACTATCGAAGAGCACGCAGCTCACATCGAATGGGTATTAACTGAATTAAAAAAGGTCGGATTAAAGTTTCAACCCGCCAAATGAACCTTTGGAGCTGAGGGAGTACCTTACCTCGGCCACTTTATCTCGGCTGAAGCGATCACTCCTCTCGAAGCAAAGGTAGAGGCAATCACTAAATTGCCGGCTCCCACAGACCTCACAAGCCTACAAGCCTTTCTCAGACTCGCTAAACCATCGCATCTCTTTTAAACAACCTTCTCAAGAACGAATTGGACTTCATATGGGGTCCCGATCAAATTTTCCGCATTTCTAAAATTAAAAACTACCTTATCGAGTGCTCTGATTCTCCTTCCCCCCAATCACAAACTCCCTTTTTATCTCCAAACAGATTTTGGAAAACCCGGAATCGCTGCCATTTTGACACAAAGAGAGTTGAGCGGAAAGAGATATGTAGTTGCTTACGCGTGTAGAAGCAATAATCGTGCAAAATTGTATTATAGTAGTTACGAAGGGGAATGTCTAGCCGCGGTTTGGGGAGTCGTTCACTTCCGTCGTTATTTGTACGTAAAGCCTTTCACACTTCTAACTGACCATGAACCCTTACATTGGCTGATGACTAACGATAAGCTTTCCGAGAAGCTAGCCCGATGGGCTTTAATTTTGCAAGAATATGACGTTGAAATAGTTCACCGATCCAGTTTTCTTAGTCTAAACGCAGACGGAATTTCCTGAAATCCTTTGCCTCGAACGACAGATAATGGAGTTTGACAGGATTTTGACGATGACGATGTTTTCTCCATGTCCGTTGGTTTTTATCTTACTTATTGTCTGGCCTCTATTCCGAATCCTCGTCCCGCCACAGATCCTTAGCGTGATGGGCCCCTCATTCTTTTTCTATCCTCACAAACCTTCCGGTCCGACACTACCATTGACGAAGAAGACAGGGTGAAAAAGAAAGCCAAAAATTACCTCAAGCTCAGAGGATCTTTAGTTCGTTTGTTAGCGGACGGAAGCCATAGGCACGCCACACGTCTTACCGAGCGGCTATCTCTGATTTAGCAGATTCACATCGAGCTTGGTCACTACGGTACCAAGCGAACGTTAAGCCTAGTTCAAGCACGGTATTCATGGTTAGGAATGCAAGCTGATGTTACTGCCATTCTACATAAGTGTGCCACTTGTGACCGTATTCGAACTTATTTCTCTAATCGGCAGACTACGCTCCAGTCTCTACCCATTAGGGGTTTATTCTATTGATGGTCGGTCTATCTGGCCTGACCTTTTCCCATCTCACGCAGAGCAAAATAATACATCATGATTATGATCGAAAATTTTAGTAAATGGTTAGAGGTCGTAGCTCTGCCTCACAAGACAGCCAAGTTAACCACCGCAGCCTTTAAGGAACATGTCCTTATGAGATACGGTGCCCCATGTTAAAATGTGTGTATTTTCTACGTCTATATTTGTCTATGTTGAAAAAACGTAATTTATATTCACTTCTTAATTTAGACTTTAGAGTGAAGAAAGAGAAAGAGTCACCATGGCTGCCCCCATAGTCAGAAATAAACAGGCACACAGGCAGACAGATTGATAGATTACCAAAATGTTGCCCTAAACAGGATTTGAACCTAAGTCCATAGAGTCTTTTATAGACATACGCCTTAACCATTAAGGCATTCACAAAACGATACGCGTTTATAGTTCGGTGATTAATTATAGTGTCACGCTAACGTCACTTTCACTTAAACAGACCAAAATTGACAAAACGACATCTATAGTCAAACAGCGCTCGCGGACATGTGGCGGCTCCGATACCAGTGTTATATTGGCACCTCAAGCCGGTCCAATACGGGGTAAAATATGGAATATCCATACTCCAACCGCCCATAATAAATAGTTACAGACCCGCCAACCTCTATATCGAGTTGGTGGCACAGTGGTAGTGCGTTCGCAGCTTAAGTTAAAGGTCCCAGGTTTTAACTTTGGCCGGCTCAATTTTCCTAAGTGTGGGACATGTCAAATCCTTGATTTCTATGAAATCTAACATGGTATCGGAGCCAGCGGGATTGCGGATGGTTTGACCAGCTTTCCCGTGAGGGGGGGTGTTGGATTGGCACGTGAAGCCGATCCAATACAGGGTAGAATATGGAATATCCATACTCGAAGCGCCCATAATAAATGGGTACGGACCCGCCAGCATATACATCGAGCTGGTGGCACATTGGTAGTGCGTTCGCAGCTGAAGTAAAAGGTCCCAAGGTCGAACCCTGGCCGGCTCAATTTTTCGAAGTGTGGGACATGCCGAATCTCGGATTTTTAGGAAATCTTACACCCCAACCGAGGTTTTTACGGATCAAGGTACAAAATTTCGGGGAGAATTCAAGTGATGATTGATGAGGCTCTTATCGATCATCGTCATACTAGTCCGGATCGCCCGCAGGCCGATGGCCTGGCTGATCGGGCAGTCAAGACATTTAAGCATGCCTTACGTAAACATTGGTTAGAGAAACACATTTCTGTTTGGGAAGAGTCCCTCGGCTACATTACCATGGGATATCGCATGTTCAAGCTAGTCTTGCCAATTTCAACATTTATTATGTTTTGTTTGGGCAACAACCATTGCTCGGACGCAAAATTCAAAAAGCTGCAAGCTTACCGGTTCCGTTGATGTGTGATATAATCTTTTTGGAAAAACTTACTTGTCGTGCTTTGCTTTTCGCCCGTGAAATGCCCGTGGCTTTTGATAATTTGCAGATTGCCCAGCATCGGACACCCTCTGGTTTGCCACCACTCGAAGCGGCAATTACAAGCTGCAACAGAAGCCCTATCGGGTGGGAGACTATGTGTATCTTTGCAGGCAAACCTTTGACACTTTGGACACGGATGTTTCCCCACACATCCTAAGGATCATCGAGGTGGATCCGAATGGAATGTTGGGATTACAAAGAGCGGACAAGCGGACGTTCCCGGAGCACTCCAAGAATTGTGCTCCATGTTATTTACCAGATTTGTCATAGGATATGGATCTTATGAGGATGCCAATTACGGAGGCGACAACATGTACCTTTTGTCATCGATCGAACGGGGAAACTACCATTTTACTTTGTGATCACTACAATTAGGGATTTCACATGGAGTGTTTGGTGCCACCATTGTTGGCGGTTTCGAGATGGTCACTAGTTTTGCCACGAGTGTCGCGAGCTTCCCATTGTGTTGGCCAGCTCCTTTGCAGGCTAATGAGCAGGGGGGGGGAATAAACCGTCCTAACCATAACCGGCTAAGTCGTCCACCTTTCTTTTTCTTCCACCGTACTTGTTGTTGTATTTATCCATTTCCACTTTTATGTCTTATTCCTGTCACAATGGTTTGTGATAAGTCGGGTTTAATTAGTGCACAGCTGGTGATATTGCATGCATCTTCACGTTATTTGACACACGCACGACAGCTCTCATGTCGTATCTTGGCGGGCATTTTTCTTGGTATATTTAGGCATTAGGAAGAGCGGTCGCCACACTAATTAGTGTTTGTGTCATATTTGGGTTTTGCAAGAACGTACATACTTACGTTTCGCGTTTGTGTCAACTGTACATATTTACATCGCAGTACGCGTTGACCGTACATATTTATTTTTCGCCATAATTTCCACCAACGACGTATTGTCGCATTCACGTCGACCGTACATATATATTTTTCCTGTAATTTCAGCTGGCGACGAAGCTGACCGTTCGCGTCCGTACTTACAATTTTACCGTATATGTAATGTTACTGTACTTATATCTCTCGGAATTTCCGCCGACGACGAATTTCATTGTTTCGCACGAAAGACCATTTCGGTCCTCAACACAAAAGCATACCAAGTTCGGGATGTCGCATCCGGACCGTTGATGCGACGTACAGAAAAGCCGACTATCAGTTCTGACAGCGCGACGCGATTACACAAATTTAAGTCGTGAACCATTTGGAGGTTCACGCATTCACATGTAGATAGGAAGGGTTTTTATCCGTAGGTTATAGATTCTGTAACGCAGGGCATGGGATTTCGGCCGCCTAATGGCTGGATCCAAACTAGAAGCAATATTTACATAGCATGCTCCAATCCTATTGGTTTATTTTTGTTAGGCGTAGAGGGTGTTACTTAGTAGATTTTTTATTGTTTCTTGCACACAATTTTCAAAGTGCAGGAATTTTTAGTATTGAAGATTTTTTGCATCCATTATTTTCTCTGTAAAATTGTCCGGACAGCTTAGAGGCAATTTTCTACCTTAGCGTGCAGCGTCTAGTATCTATTACATTATCAATCTCTTGTAAAGCCTTACATAATAATCTATACGGCTTCGGCCAAGACCTGCACGGTTTTCTTTCAACTCTTTTCGTCCGTTTTAGTGGATTTCGATCGCGTCCACATAACACAAACTTCTTTCCCGACTGTGGCTACACTTTAATTAGTGTGGAAGTTGCATGTTGGGAATATCATATTGTTGTTTTTATTTCTTGTAAGTGTGTATTCATATCTATTTGTCTTATGCTCATCCTTTGGGTTTGGTTATCTCAAACCTCATAAGTGTTTGGCATATTGGCATTTCCGGTTTTCGTTTGCTTTCTTAATTGTTTATGTTTTGATTTATTTTTGTTAAGTCTAGTTACCGATTGTCTTCAATAGGATAACTCATGTAAGGAATATTAATAGACCGTGGGGCCTAGTGGTCATCCATTGGCTTAGTAATAAACCGACCTAACCATAACCAGCTAAGCCGTTCACCTATCTTTTTTTTCCACCTTGCTTGTTGTTGTATTTATCCATTTTCACTTTTATGTCTTATTCCTGTCACAATGGCTTGTGATAATTCGGGTTTTATCAGTGCACAGTTGATGATATTGCATGCATCTTCACGTTATTTGACACATGCACAACATAGGGTTTTTTTACTGTGTTTGTGAGAGTGATAATAATCATCGTTTTTTACAAGGAGTTATTGTTAACGCAAACACAAATTTGAGTTATAAACATGGTTGAGAGTTTATTTGAACTATTTTTGTCGGCGCTAACAAAGTAAAGTGTTTGTTACCAATATTGTTGTTAGCGGAAACAAAAAGTTGTGTTATAAATCTGGTTCAGAGTATATTTGACCTCACTTTGTGAGCACGAACAATAAACGTTATTTGTTACAAATATCTTTGTTAGGTCAAACTCAAATTTGTGAAATAAACATGGTTTTGGGTTTTTCTTAACTCTATTTGTGTTCATTAACAAAAAACTTTGTTCGTTAAATATTTTGTTCCTAACGCAAACACAAATTTCTGTTCTAAACATAGTTTAGGGTTTTTTTTACTGTGTTTGTGAACGTCAAAATAAACGTTCATCTTTACAATAAATTTTTGTTAGTGCAAACACAAATTTGAATTATAAACATGGTTGAGAGTTTATTTGAACTATTTTCTGGGCGCTAACAACATAAAGTTTTGTTACCATTATTGTTGTAAGGGCAAACACAAACTTGTGTTACAAACATGGTTCGATGTTTAATTTACCTCTTTTTGTGAGCGCGAACAATAATCGTTGTTTGTTACAAATATTTTCGTTAGCGCAAACTCAAATTTGTGATAGAAACATGGTTTATGGTTTTGTGAAACTCTCTTTATGTGCGTTAACAACAAATCTTTTTCATTAATATTTTTGTTGATAATGCAAACACGGATATGTGTTCCAATCATAGTTTAGGGTTTTTATTTACTTTTTTTGTGAGCATAATAATAAACGTCGTTCGTTACAAGAAATTATTGTTAGTGCAAACACAAATTGTGTTATAAACATGGTTAAGAGTTTATTTGAATTATTTTTGTGAGCACTAGCAATATAAAGTGTTTGCTAACAGTATTGTTATTAGCGCATACACAAAGTTGTGTTACAGACCTAGTTTAGAGTTTATTTTACCTTTTTATAAAAGTGCAAACAATAAACCTTCTTTGTTACAAATATATTTGTTAGCGCAAACTCAAATTTGTGATAAAAAAAATGGTTTAGGGTTTTTTGAAACTCTCTTTGTGTGCGTTAACAAAATACTTTCTTCGTTAATAATTTTGTTGTTAACGCAAATATAAATTTGTGTTGCAAACATAGTTGAGGGTTTTTTACTGCTTTTGTAAGGGTATAAATAAACGTTGTTTGTTACAAAAAATTATTGTTTGCGAAAACACAAATTTGACTTATAAACATGATTGAGAGTTTATTTGAACTATTTTTGTGAGCGTTAACAATATAAAGTCTTCGTTAAGACTATTGTTGTAAGCGCAAACACAAAGTTGTGTTGCAAACATGGTTAGGAATATATTTAACCTCTTTTTGTGAGCGCGAACAATAACATTATTTGTTACAAATATCTTTGTTTTGGCAAACTTAAATTTGTGATAAACATGATTAAGGGTTTTTTTCGTTACAATACATTATTATTAGTGGAAACACAAATTTGAGTTATAAACATGGCTGAGAGTTTATTTAAACTATTTTTGTGAGCGCTATCAATATAAAGTGTTTGTTATCAATATTGTTGTAGGCGCAAACAAAAATTTGTGTTACATACAGGGTTCCGAGTTTATTTTACCACTTTGTGCGAACAATAAACGTTGTTTGTTTCAAATATCTTTCTTAGCGCAAACTCAAATTTGTGATAGAAACATGATTTAGGGTTTTTATTAACTCTGTTTGTGTGCGCTAATAATAAACTTTGTTCGTTAATATTTTTGTTGTTAACACAAACACAAATTTGTGTTGCAAACATAGTTGAGGGTTTTTTTTTACTCTTTTTTTTAGCGTAATAATTAACATTGTTCGTTACAAAAAAATTTTGTTTGCGTAAACACAAATTTGAGTTATAAACATGGTTGAGAGTTTATTTGAACTATTTTTGTGAGCGCTAACAATATAAAGTCTTAGTTACGACTATTGTTGTTAGCGCAAACACAAAGTTGTGTTACGAACATGGTTAGGAATTTGTTTGACCTCTTTTTGTGAGCACGAACAATAACATTATTTGTTACAAATATCTTGTTGTTCTACAACCACCGTTACGAAGGGGAACCAGCAGTAGTAGTGGAAGTAGACATGGAAAAACAACAAGCTATCAAGCACCTACTCAACAGCCAACTTTGAGCTTACACAAAATATGACTCTAAAGGCCAATATGCCTCAAATTGCCACAGTGATACACAATACAGTAAACTGACAATTCCCAAAATTGCAGCCCAAGTGATCTAGTAAACCATAAGATATGATGTCTGGAAGTTTCCCAAAAACTACCCTTAGAAAATCATATTCCCAAAACTGGATACTACAAAATTGGCTAAGTCCTAAGTTATATACTCACATTGTGTATCTACTGGTCTACACTAATTTGGGTAAATTTTATTGCGGTTATTATCTTGACTAACGACAAAGTATTCTAGCTGTACGTTAGTGTAACGTTAGTACCTCAAAAAACCCTAATAACTACTTTCCAAAAACCTAATGAATGGAACACTATTTTTTATTACACTAAACTACAAAACAATGTTTATTCAAATATTTTTAGATATCGAACTGTTCACAAAACGTTCCAGATGCTTAGTCAGCGTTAGTCGCTAAAGTCCAGCCGACTGTGGTCGTGTAGTACGAAGCACCTGAGTGTTCATCACTTGTGGTCCCACGTGAATCACGCTTGTGGTCCCTCGTGAATCACGCTTGTGGTCCCAGATGAATCACGTCCGTTGGAACAAATTCAATCGACGATGGTACCGTCGAACCGTACTATATATTTTCGGAATACCCGGTTCAGATCCTGTTCGTCTGATCCTATGAATCCAATCGTCAACTGAGTGACGCGTGTGGCTGACTGTCAAGGCTACTCCGTAAAACTTGCATACGATCTCTTGCCGACGCGTGTCTCGTAAAAGTACAATATATTCTATTGTACTTTTGCCATTGTAACACTAATTAAGGTAAGTATTACAACACACAACTTAGAAAATATTCTAAGTTATTTTAACCCTATCTACTGAAATAAAGATTTCTAAATTACAACGTATTTTTGTTTTGACAAACTTAAATTTGCGATAAAAACATGATTTAGGGTTTTTTTTTCGTTACAATAAATAATTGTTAGTGGAAACACAAATTTGAGTTATAAACATGGTTGAGAGTTTATTTAAAATATTTTTGTGAGCGCTAGCAATATAAAGTGTTTGTTATCAATATTGTTGTTACCGCAAACAAAAAGTTGTGTTACATACATGGTTCGGAGTTTATTTTACCTCTTTGAGCGAACAATAAACGTTGTTTGTTTCAAATATATTTCTTAGCACAAACTCAAATTTGTGATAGAAACATGATTTAGGGTTTTTTTGAAACACTCTTTGTGTGTGCTAACAACAAACTTTGTTCGTTAATATTTTTGTTGTTAACACAAACACAAATTTGTGTTGCAAACATTGTTGAGGGTTTCTTTTTACTACTTTTGTGAGCCTAATAATAAAAGTAATTCGTTACAATAAATTATTGTTAGCGCAAACACAAATTTGAGTTATAAACATGGTTGAGAGTTTATTTAAACTATTTTTGTGAGCGTTATCAATATAAAGTGTTTGTTATCAATATTGTTTTTAGCGCAAACAAAAGGCTGTGTTACATACATGGTTCGGGGTATATTTTACCTATTTTTGAGATCGCGAACAATAAACGATTTTTGTTACAAATATCATTGTTAGCGCAAACTCAAATTTGTGATAGAAACATGGTTTAGGTTTTTTTGAAACTCTTTTTATGTGCGTTAACAACAAACTTTTTTCTTTAATATTTTTGTTGATAATGCAAACACAAATTTGTGTTGCAAACATAGTTTAGAGTTTTTTTTTACTACTTTTGTGAGCCTAATAATAAAAGTATTTCGTTACAATAGATTATTGTTAGCGCAAACACAAATTTGAGTTATAAACGTAGTTGAGAGTTTATTTGAATTATTTTTGTGAGAACTAAAAATATAAAGTGTTTGTTACCAATATTGTTGTTAGCGCAAACAAAAAGTTGTGATATAAACTCAATTCGGAGTTTATTTTACCTCTTTCTGTAGGCGCGAACAATAAACGTTATTTATTGTAAATATATTTGTTAGCGCAAACTCAAATTTGTGATAGAAACATGATTTAGGGTTTTTTTAACTCTCTTTGTGTGAGTTAACAATAAACTTTGTTCGTTAATATTTTTGTTGTTAACACAAACACAAATTTGTGTTGCAAACATAGTTGAGGGTTTTTTTTTGTTGTTTAAGTGAGTGTAAAAAAATACATTGTTCGTTACAACAAATGTTTGTTAGCGCAAACACAAATTTGAGTTATAAACATGGTTAAGAGTTTATTTCAACTATTTTTGTGAGCGCTAACAATATAAAGTGTTGTTACCGCAAACAAAACGTTGTGTTACAAACATAGTTCAAAGTTTATTTTACCTCTTTTTTTTAGTGCGAAGAAGAAACGTTATTTGTTACAAATATCTTTAATAGGGCAAACACAAATTTGTGTTAAAAACATGGTTTAGGGTTTTTATTTTATCTCTTTGTTTGCGTTAATAATAAACTTTGTTCGTTAATATTTTTGTTTTAACATTAACACAAATTTGTGATGCAAACAAAGTTCATGGTTTTTTTTTACTGTTTTTGTGAGTGTAATATGTCATTACAAGAAATTATTGTTAGCACAAACAGAAATTTGAGTTATAAACAAAATTGAGAGTTTATTTTAACTATTTCTGTGAGCGCTAAGAATATAAAGTGCTTATTACCACCATTGTTGTTACCGCAAACACAAATTTGTGTTACAAACATGGTTCAAAGTTTATTTTACTTTTTTTTTAAGCGCAAACAATATGTTGTTTTGGAAAGCTGTAGTCCTCTCTATGCATCAAAATGTGAGGGAGACACAGTTTCAGGACTTATAATGTATTCAATAAGTTCGGTTCAGTATGAACCAAAATTGGTGTTATAGTGACTCACTAAGGAGTACAAAGATGAATACACTCGCGGTGAACGCGTCATTACAAAAAAGAACGTATTCCGGAATATATGTCTGTTGGTGTACGAATACACATGAGGACCGAAATAACACGTGGAAGTTCATCGACGGATCTAAATCTGATATGCAGGCGGCGGACAAAGACCATTGACAAATGATGGTCAGAGAGGACCATGTACACGATGATATGACGTGGAATACGGAATCCTACGTATTTGTAAACATTCGCTTCAAGTGGTCCTTGTCATTATTTGATCAGCTGATTAGTGTAGGATTTATTTGTTTGACACACCTTTTTATTTCGGGTATACACACAATATTAGGTGTGATAGGTTATTATATGTATGGCAAGTATGCCTTTGTACGTTTTGTAGTAAAGCTTCAATGTATATGAGTAGGATTTAGTCATTTTCTAAAGGTTTTGAACAATTGTTGTATCAAAAATTGTACATGTTGTTTTTGGTAATTTTGTCTATGAATATCTATTACATCTTTGAGCATAATTAATTATAATATTGTGTGTGTGTTCCTCCTGTTATTATCTACATTGTAGTATATTTGCAAAGTTGTTATGTTTTCTGATGTGAGAGTTATCAATTACTAAAGTTGTTGTTATTAAAACCGATTTTTGTAAAAGTTTCTAGCTTGTTTTAATTCTAAAATAACTGCACCTGTATCCTCATCGTCTTCAATTCCGACCGATTTTTGTTAGTGTAAACACAAATTTGTGTTAGAAACATGGTTTAAGGTTTTTTTTAACTTTCTTTTGTGCTGTAACTATAAACGTTTTTCGTTAATATATTTGTTTTTAACGCAAACACGAATTTTTGTTGCAAACATAGTTTAGGGTTTTTTTTCCTCTTTTTGTAAACAATAAGAAACATTGTTTGTTACAAGAAACTATTGTTAGCGCAAACACAAATTTGGGTTATAAACAGTTCATAATTTATTTTAACTATTTTTGTGAGGGTTAACAAAATAAAGTGTTTGTTATCACTATTGTTGTTACTGCAAACATAAAGTTGTGTTACAAACATGGTTGTGGTTTATTTATCTTTTTTTGTGAACGGGCACAATAAATTTGTTACAAATATCTTTGTTTGCGCAAACCTAAATTTGTGTAACAAACGTGGTTTAGTTTTTTTTTTAATCACCTGCCCGAATGCGACTGGCCCCCAAAATTTGGTACCCGGATCCGTTCCGGATCGGATGCGGGCGTTCAAGTAACGGTCAGGGTACGGATTCGGGTGCCTGATCGGACCTCTTTCACTTTGTGTTGCGTATTGCACCTCCTTGCGATGTCAAATAAGGGTGGAAAAGGTTAGCTATATTTTTCAATATCGTGTAAGTGTTTTCCGTTTGGAAAAAACGATATTATCGCTTGTCACATTTTAAACTTCTCCGGTGGACATCTCGTCACCCAGCGACAGAGGTCGCAAACGGTTAACCGAAACCGTGACCGACCATTAACCGATCGCCCGCAACGGATCCGGAACGGATTCAGTTGCCAAATTTTGGGGGTCGGGCGGTTGCGGTCGGTTGATTCACCAAAAAAAAAAAAGTCGGTTACGGTCGGTTAACCAAAAAACAAAAAAAAATGGAAATTTTGTACTGTCCATACAATCCAACATTATTGTACTTTGTACTCTTTAGTATCGTGGAAGTACGTGACATCATGATTAGCGTCGCAAATCTGACAGAGTAGTAACTAGTGTTGGGTATCGGGTAAATTCATATCGCGATAATTTCGATATTCGATATATCGAATATCGATCGAGCAGATTCCTCGATATATTGTACCGGGACCAACATAAATTATCGCGATATATATCGCAAAAACTGGGTGTCAGTACAGTCATAGTACGGAAATTGTACAGACAATCGTACGGATACCCCCCCTCCCCGGTTTGAAAACAAAATCGGGAAAAAAAAAAATGCCTCGATATATCGGCGATATATCGCGATAATTAGGTTTTCGATATATATCGAAGCGATATATCGATTATCGGGTACCTGAAATTCGATATAAATCGAATATCGACAAAAGGTCCTCGATACCCAACACTACATACAAGTGTAGGGAAAAAATTTATATTTTACCTTTCACACCCGTTTTGGAAAAAAGCTTTGTCAAGTAGAAGTGGAGGCATTTTGATTTTGTATATTTTTTTTGTCTTTCCATGGAAAAAAATCTATTACATTACAAAGTGTTTCCGATAGATTTCTTCCTTCATCTTTTTTGTCGACGAAAAGAAGTTGGTGCTAATAAATTTCACTATCAAGCCAAGCACAATGCTGTTTTTTTATCTCAAATCCTTCATTTCAATCTCACGAAGGATGTGAGGATGATTTGCATGGTTTATATTCTTTGTGTCATACATTGCATATGGTGTGTCTTTTTCTGCATAAGAAAAAACAATCTCGTTAATGCAAAAAGAAAATCATTTGGTTTTCTTTTTAACACTCTCGAGCCCATAATGTGTAGAAAACATTGTCAACTTATGGTTGACAAAAATCTTTTGCAATTTTGTCAACATTTCCTTATATCGTAGTTGGAACTTTGACGTTTAATCGATAAACATATGTTGCCCTAACACGAGACAAAAATTGAAGTTGCCACACTGCCCACCGTTGTTCGTGTTAAACACTTTTCAGGCAGTTAAAGCATTTAACACCGGCTTGATTTATGTTTTATTATTTTCGAGAGCAACGTAGTTGGATGGAATGCTTTTGAAATGCCGTCACTTAGTTTTATAACCATTTTAATTATGGTATGGAATGGAGTTTTTTAAATCATTTTTTAGAGATTTAATTATTATATGCGTTATGGTTTTAAAAGCCTCTCCCACGAACTTTCAATACGTTCTGCCCACAACCATTATGATAAATGTTGTTTCGACCAATAACCTATTCATGCTCTCCACTACTCCAACGTCATAACGTGTAAGGAGCCAACAGTTGGTGCTCAATCTTTTCAGCTTGGAGGAACCTGCCGAACCTCACGGACGAGTACTCAGAGCCCATGTCGCTCTTCACACTCTTGATTATTGCTTCATATTCCTTCCCATTTAACGTAATTATACTTTCAACGCTCAACGATAAAATGGCCTTTGTCATTAACATTTCTTATATCTGTTATTGTTATTTCAATCAACCTTATTTCGATCACCCTTACCTTTATTTTTACCAGTTACTAACAGTTTTGTCTAAGCTTTTTGCAAATGACTTCGACTTCCTTAATTGGTAGCAATCATGTTAAAAGCATATTTGGTGAATAGTATAGCAGTCTCATTCTATCACCAAGTGCTTATATATTTATGATCCAACCAATTAAATATATGTTGAATTCTACTACTACGGACCATAAAAGGCGGGTAACTTTATTTTCGATATAATAATGACTTGGAATCATCTCTTCGGTTGTTAAAAAAGGCGTCCAAATATTATTTAAGTGAGCATATAAGTTTAGCATGTTGTTTACTCCTTCCATCTGTTACCATCCTCACATGAATTCATGATGATCGCTCTTTCTACTTTAAAATGAGGCGATATGTCAACCAATTTATTATTAAACCATAGTTGTTCAATTCGCATCTTACACGCGTATCAAACTCGCGAATACCACGTGTAAAGCACATCGAATTGGAAGTGTCAATAAAATGTGTTATCGACTTTGACTTTTCAACTTTCAACACTATAAAACACATAAAAGTCATAAAACAGCGACGAGGCATCATCATCCCTAAACCAACAACTAGGTAACGAGACAAATTTAAAATTTGCGCGCGTAAATGATGCCACGTCTCTTATTTTGACTATCGTATTTTTTATTGTACAACAAAAACCATACGTATTTTAAGAAAACAAATATAAAATTGATAAATACTACATAAAAATCGTAAAAATGTAAAAATATGTACAAATTTAACAACTATGTGTTAAACTAAAAGGCGTCCCGTGTCTTGTATGACTTAGAGAACAAGACGATCTTCTCCACTTGGTTGGCTTTATTAAAATGTTGGTATAGTGAAGGGTGTTTAATCCCTTAACAAATAGAGAATTTACAGTAAAGTCTTGGTATAGTATGTTTATAATCGTAACTTCTTTTATTTTGCCATCCTTGGTTTTTTTCTTTCGATATTATTGTTGTGTAAGGGCCTACTTTAGAAGGTCTTGGGTTTGTCCGAGCGTCTATTCCCAAAAATTCTCCCTCCTTCATTTTGATCACGACCTTACATCTTTCTTATTCATATTTGGTGCCTTCAATTTGTTTGAGTTGGTTGCGTGCGCGTATAACCCCTTGATTTAGAGTCGCCAAACATAGGAGAGTGTGTCATAAGTGGCCTATATTAAGCATAACAATATATATATATATATATATATATATATATATATATATATATATATGTATATGTATTGTGAAAGCAACCCTAACCAATATAGGGATCCTTAAGCCTACGAAAATAATTTTATAAAAGCTTGATTGGTTAAGGTAGTGCCAAAGGCGTGTGCGGTAACTTGCTATAAAATTGGATATAACAAAGAGTAAATTGCTCCCTGATACATTTTGGCAAAGCCCATGATGTAAACACCACAACAAAGTGTTGCACATGAAAAGTAACTAAACCTTTCGAAGTTAGGACGAGCACGCTAGCTTATTGAACTATACATGTTGCAAGAATATGTTAAACTGTTCAATAGCGTGTTTCTCGCCTATAGTTCAACCAATCAACTACATTGAACCATGGGCTATGCGATGATTCGCGCAGGTATCGAAACATCAATACATAAATCCATATTTTATAATTTTGAACAAGGGTACCGAGCCTCTCATCTGTGTGCAAACCCTCACACTCACTCTCACCCTTTATTATTGGCCGATCCTCATCAAAGTCTCGCGAATATAAAACATTTTTCTATGCATATTTAAAAATTGTCGTTTTTGAGTGTGAATTCCAGCGAGAGGCATAACCGATTTAACACATCAAATAATAAACATATACATTTACTTCAAATGAATATAACGAAGTTATATCTTGATATGTTTGAAGTTGGAATTTTAGTTGCACCTTAAACTTTGAGTGGACATACTAATTAGCAAGATGTTCTCCTTGTTTTAGTTAGTGTGCTCACCATATATAAAACAAACTGTTAATATTATCATTTTCGTTGCAAATAAAAAATAAAAATATATATTTCCTAATGTTGTGTATAAGCAAAAAAGCTATCGCGATAACATTGATACCGATATTTATCGGTTTTTTCGAACGGTCGGAGGTCCCGATATATCGGTTAGAGACTAACAAATTCCTTATCGGCGATAACTTACAAAATATATAGTACGCATATAATAGTTATTTATAATATACTGTATTATATTATTGACTTTATATAACGTGGCATGCCATGTATAAAATGTTGTTCCGTATTCTGTTTAACTGAGGTTTATTACGGACAGCGCAACATATAAACACCGACAAATTCAAAACAATAGTTTATAGTTCTAAAACTATAGTACCGAAACGAAGAAATTAAATTACATTGTAAATTTGTAAAATTAAACTTTTTTGAAAACCAGACGAGCAGACGAACAGAGCAGACGAACAAATTTGTTAGACTGCCGCCATTTACCGCGACCATCTTCTGAAAATTATAGAAGGGTATTGGAGCGTGGAACGGTGGAACCCAAGTAAAACCCCCTTAAATTATAAATAATCAAGCAAATATCGCGATGTTTTCCCGAAATCGGGGGGAAGGGGGTCTGCGGCGCGTCCGAGGAATAACCGGTACAGTTGAGTGTACGGATGGTACATTTAGATGTACGGTCCGTATAGTTTTTGTCGGAAGTTATTGATATCGATGTTATCGCCGATACAACCGGTATGTTATCGGTTGTTTATCGGCGATAACACTGATATCGATATATCGTGCCAATATATCGATTATCAGTAACATGAAAAAAGCTTCATATCGGTTATCGACAAATCCTTGCCGATACACAACACTAATATTTAAAAAAAAACGATGGCTATCAAACCATCAAAGCACAAAACATGATTGAAATGTATAATTGAAGAGATGAAAATCGCTTAGGACTAAAAAGTAGAAACACAGCAAAGCAACACTAAAAACTTGAAACTGAAAGATATAAACCAACGAATAAACACAGCATTTTCGCTCATTCCAATTCCCAGGCGTTGAATCGAGTCGCTTTCGCCGCCATCCACCGTGCATCGCCGCATACCATAATATCAAAACGGTCCCTTCGGTCGGCCACGATGCCGTGCAAACGTACGAAGGGGTCGTTGGGTGAGATTTCGCTCCACCACACGTTTCCCCCATTCCCACACTTCGTGACAGTAGGAAGATAAGGAGAAGCCCTGTTCACTTCATCCACACTCCATCCTTCCCCCCCGCTCCCTCTCCCTCACTCCCTCCCTCCTTCATCCCCTCCCTCACTAGCTCCCTCACTCCCTCACTCCCTCACTCCCTCCATCCCTCCCTCCCTCCCACACTCCCTCTCTCCCTCTCTCCCTCTCTCCCTCCCTCCTTCCTCCTAGCCCTCTCTCTCCCTCTCTGATTCTCTCCCTCTTTCTCTTCCTCTTTCCCTCTCGTTTTTTCACTTAACCGGCCGCTGCTCTCCCTCTTTCCATCCAGCTCTCTCTCCCCGCTCCTTATCTCCTACTCAGTCCCTTGGCCTGTCCCTTTTCCCCTCTTCCCCTCTTCCCCCCTTCCCCTCTTCCCCTCTTCCCCTCTTCCCCTCTTCCCCTCTTCCCCTCTTCCCCTCTTCCCCTCTTCCCCTCTTCCCCTCTTCCCCTCTTCCCCTCTTCCCCTCTTCCCCTCTTCCCCTCTTCCCCTCTTCCCCTCTTCCCCTCTTCCCCTCTTCCCCGCTTTCCCTCTTCCCCTCTTCCCCTCTTCCCCTCTCCCCCTCTTCCCCTCTTCCCCTCTTCCCCTCTTCCCCTCTTCCCCTCTTTTTCACTTTCCCATTTCCTCTTTTCCCCTCTCCCTTTGCCCTCCTCTATCTCTTCCTCTTATTCTGTCGGTCCCTTTTCCCCTCTCACTCTCTCCCCCTCTCTAGTTGTCCCACTGTTGCTCTCCCGTTTTCCCTCCCTCGCCCCCGGTCCGTTTCCCAATCTGACACTCTGACCTCCCTGGCTCTCTCCCTCTGTCCCTTCTTTCCCCTCTTCCTCTCTCTCTCTCTCCCCCCATCTCCTCACTTTCCAGTTTCTCTCTTCTCCTCTGCTTTGTCCTCCTCGATCTCTTCCTCTCTCCTCACTCTCTCCCCTCTCTTGCTGTCTCGCTGTCCTGCTATCTTTCTCCCCCTCCCTCTCTCCCCCTCCGACCACTGTTGCTCTTTCTCTCTGTCCCTTCCCTGTCCCCTTTTCCCCTCTCCCTGTCTGCCTCTCCCCCCATATTTCTCACTTTTCATTTCCTCGCACCCCTTTCTCCATCTGTCTTCCTCTATCTCTTCCTCTCATTCCATTGTACTCTCTTCCTCCCTCACCCTCTCCCCCTCTGTTGCTGTCCCTCTCCTGTTCTCTCTCTCCCCTCCCTTCTGTCTCTACCCCGCTCTCCTCCTCTGACCTCTCTCACTCTCCCCCTCTTCTTTCCATCTACGATAGTCACCTCTTGTCACACATTTCACTTCCAATCGTCGTTTGCTCGCTTTGTCGTTCTCTCCCTCTCTCTCTCTCCCTCTCTCCCTCTTCCTCGTTCTGTTGTTGTTTTTGTGGCCTCTCACTCCCTCTCTTACGCCTCCCCCCTTTCATTTTTTTTTTGTCTGTTTGTGTGCATCGTATCTCCTCCCCCCCCTTTTTTTGTCGTTAATAATTTTAGAGTCTGTAATCAGTATTATTTACAATAAGAAGAATAATAACAACTTTTAGAACGAGTAGAATCAATAAATATGAATAATAAGCACTGTAGTAAAGAAGTAGATGTAAATGAAATAATAAGTAATAGTAATAAGGAATAAGTAATCGTAAATGAAATAGTAATTCTAGTACGAATGATATATCTGAACACAATTTTAAAATACACAAAGTAATGGTGTAATATAATATTTTTATACTAGTTTATGATCTGAACGACGATATTTTATCATGATGCTGAATATGTTAAATTTTATTATTTCTTTTTGTCATTATAATGAATTTATTATATCAATTAGTTTTTTCTCTTAACTCTCCCTCCTTTTTCCCCTTTTCTCCTGCCGCTTCTCTCCCTTTGTGCATGTCATCCTTTGTCCGCCGGCCAAGATTTGTGACGCCTGTCGCTCGCTGTGCGACGATTATGGCAGCACGTCGGCGCGCAGTGCCATTTCCGAACGACTTTTATTCTTCCGTACGGCCGTCAGAATCTTTACGCGGTTGTAACGTTCAACGGCGAAAATGTTGAGCGGTACGTTTCACAAAACTTTGACCGTACGGTTCATTCCGTTTCTCATCCTGAATCTCGTACATAGAACGTCGAATTTTTAACTTAACATTTTATTCTCTGTTTTACGCGTACCTTAAATGTTTTCAAACTCCATTTCGTTCTGACGTACTTTAAATTTGTATTGTGCGTAGTTTAAGCTCGTACTAAACCTCTTCAATTTTGTGCATTGCAAAACGGAACTGAATTGCAAAAAATTTGCCAAAAACTTTAGCGTTTGAAAAGAGTTGGAGAAGCGCAAACTGTTTCTCCAACCAAAACGGCCGTCACATAGGAAAACCTTTAATTTTATGAATTGTGTTATGTAAAACAGTGCCATGTAAACGAGCGTTGTCAGCACTGCCCGGAGTGAAAATACGAATTGAACAAAATAATGCCAATATTCACACTAATTACTAATTACAGAAAAAACAAAGCATTTTTCGGTTGACGGTGCGTAAACTTATGCGGCTTTGCCGGTAAAGATAGACACGCGTCAACAATTCTTAGGTTAATTGCAAATTTAAACTTTTTGTTCACGCGCACTTTAACTCTTTCGTTTTTGAAAACAAGGCGTGTACGGTTGACGGCGAACCAACTTTTGACCGAAAAAACCGCCAAAAGTGAACTTTGGTGCCTTTGCCGGCCAAAACGGACACGCGGCAACCACTAAGTCGCTACGCCAAATGTAATCTTGTTTTTTATCTTTTTTGGATTTTTTTTGCATGTTCATGCGCGCCTTCTAACGTTTCCGTCGCCAAAACTTGCACTTTTTTGACTCCATTAGGGTTGCTTTTAGGTCACTGTCTTTTTTTAAACTTTTTAGGGTTACGTGCGCACAAATATGGCGCGCTTTGCAGATCAATTCTAAGAATAAAAAAAAAACATGAATATCTCGAATATTTTCGAGATTGGGGTTTAATTCCCCCTTGTTTTTCAAAATAAAAAGTATATAAGCTGAAACCTAACGCATTTTTTACACAACCTAAAACTCCTTTTGCTATTTTTTACCTTTTGCCTTTCTCACCTCTCATCACTTAATCCTTTGTGACACCACTCAGTGACGTCAGCATGGCAGTTTTTCGTCTCTCTCTCCCTTGGATCGTGACAGCCGTACTGCTCTCTGTCTTTTTTTTTGCACCTTCCACTCCTGCGATAATTTTTGATGCATCCCTAGGGTTTGTATGCGACATCGTAGGTGACGTCATTAATTACATCATTGACGTCAGCATGCTTGTCGTTTCTTTCATGTACTTGGCATATGTGGCCGTTTTGTACATTGTCGGAAAGTTCAGAGTGAGGAAAGTGAAGAAAACGACAGAAGAAGGGAAGGGGGAGGAGAGACAAGACTCTGTGGTGACTCTTCCTCTTCCCGTGACCGCTGTCGAGGACAACTCGTAAGTTATTTGTCCCTTTCCTTTTACCTTTCCTTATCCCTCTCTCTCCCCCTCTTTCCCTCTCCCTCTCCTTCTCTTGCTTTCCTTCTTTTTTTTCTCCCTCTCCATTTTCGGCTGTTTGGATAAGGATTAGCATTCATTTTTTTTTTTGTCTTTTTAGAACCAGGGATGAAAGGACAACTGAAGAGGGAGAGACAAATGCCGAAACTGTTGAAGACGAGGAAACAGATTCAGAAATTGAAGGAAATGGAGAAAATGGAGAAGAGGACGAAATTGAAGAAATTGAAGAAATGGAAGAAATGGAAGAAAATGAAGAAATTGAAGAAAATGGAGAAAATGGAGAAAATGGAGAAGAGGAAGAAATTGAAGAAATTGAAGAAAATGGAGGAAACGGAGAAGATGGAGAAGAAGAAATTGAAAATACCGGAAACAGCGAAGAAGGAGAAGTCATCGATTCTGAAGAAAACACAATTGCAGATGTAAGTTTCCAATTTGTTTTTGTTTTGTTCTTTTGTTGTTTTTTTTGTTTTTTTTTCTGTTTTTACTGATTATTTTTACGTTTTTTTGTTTTTTTTTCTTTTTTATTCTTGCTAATTATTTTTACATTTGCTTTATTCTTTCTTACTAATTATTATTATTTTTTTCATTTTTTTTGTTTAGGGAATGGAAGACTCTGTGGAAATCGAAAAATTGGTCGTCGTTTCGAAAAATTTGACCGAAGACGAAATTTTTGAATCTGTGCCTTTGAAAAAACCAAAGTAAGTATTTAACCTAATTAAATAATATTAAAATTTTAATCTAAGTTTTTGTTTTGTTCGTTTTGTTTTTCTTCCTTCATTTTTTACAGTATTTTTTTTTCAGGTTTCTGATTTCTCTCTTTCCTCTCCCTCTGCTTCTCCCTCTCCTCTCTCTCTCTCTCCCTCTTCCTACCTCCCGCTCTCTCTCCCTCTCCCTCTCTCTCTGTCTCCTTTTTTTTTCAGGGTGTGGGCGGCAATGAAGGATTCCTTCCCTCTCTCTGTAACCGTGACAGCTGTCATGGTATCTGTCCTTTTCCTCGCCCTTCGTAAGTAGGGGGAGAGAGAGGGAGGAGGAGGAGGAGGAGGAGGAGGAGGAGGAGGAGAAAGAAGAGGAACGGAGACAAGGGGAGAGAGAGAGAGGAGGAGGAGATAGAGGAAAAGGAGGAGGGACAGGGGAAAAGAGGAAGAAAAGAGTAGAGGTAGAAGATAGGGAGTAGAGCGAGGGCGGTAGTGGTAGTTGGGGCAGATAAGGAAGTGGAGGGAGAAACATTTCCTTACGGGGAGGGGAGAAAGGGATTGTAGGGGATAGGAATTCTGTAAAAATTGAAATTTTTTCTTTTAGTTTAGTTTTTTTTTTCTTTTTTTATCTTTCTGTAATTTTTTTTTCGAAGGTTCAACAAATTAGTTTTAGTTGCGGTGGAATAGGATAGGAGAAAGAGGGGAGAGAGGGAAGGAGAGAGGGGTGAGGTAGAGCTGGAAGGAGAGAGGGGTGAGGTAGAGAGGGAAGGAGAGAGAGGGACAAGGGAGAGAGGGGAGGAGGAGAGGGGTGTGGTTAGTTTTTTTTTTTTTTATTTATTTGAATTTTGGTTTTATAACTTTTGTTTGTTTAGTTTTGTTTTTACAGATGTGATTTGTTTTTAGTTATATTTTTTAGTTCACTTTTTATGGTTTTGTTTTTTAGGTTTCAATATTGTAATTATTTTTTTTGTTCCTATGTCATAAAATGGTTTCCCGTCTCTTTTTTTTTAATGAAGCTTTTTTTTTCTCTCATTATTGTTATATTTTTATGAAGACAAGACAAGAAATGACAAACTGTTGATAATTGAACAAACCAGAAAAAAACAAAAGTTATAAAAGCAATATCGAAAAAAAAAAAACCAGAATAAAACCTATAGAACTTTCCTTAATGGGTCGCGAGATAAACACCGGTGTCACAGTTAATCAAAGTCGGAAAAAAAAAAAGAAAAAAAAGAGACGTAACTAAGCTCCACCGAAGTACACCCTTTAGGAAGGAAAATATTCTTCTTTTAGAAAGAAAAAAGTCTACTTTTAGGAAGGAAAGAGAAAAAATGTCTATTTTTATACAGAAAAAAAGTCTTCTTTAGGAAAAGAAAAGTCGTTTTATGTGGAAAAAAAAAAGTGAGTGCAAAGGAACAAATGACTCGACTCAAATTACCCGAGCAAAAAGTATTTCACACAACCGCCACATTTCCATATAAACATTCCGTTCCACAAAAGACGAAAACGTTTTCTTCCATAAAACAAAACTTTTGCTTCCGCGAAAACAAAACATTTTTCATCCATAACCATAAAACAAACGTACATGCAAAGAAATTTCCTCATTTCCTCCCCTAGTTTCCTCACTTCTGTTCCTTTACAAGAGTTAGCTCTCCTCCGACTAAATGCAATGGTCCCGTTATTGCCAAAACTACTCTATCCTCCCTATTTCCGAACAAAACTACTTTTTTATCTTCTCCTCACTGCTTCCCTCACAGCAGTCTCCAGATTCGCCGCTGACTCGACCAAAATACTCTCTCTCCCTTCTTCTCCCACCTTGCCCTTCAGAGCCTCCTCCTGGCTTCAAGGCACCATTCACCTCTTTTTGGGACTCTGCTGCTGCTCATGCGCCTGAGCGAATTGACACAAACATTGACAAAAAGGTGACGATTCTATATCCTGCAGAAATACAGATTATTACTTATAAGGAACATGTTTTTCTATTTTGGAAAACAATTATTTGTTGTTCATTACAATTTCCGGCAAAAATTATATGAAACAACTGTGTATTTCAAGAAACACGAGTTACATTTAAATGTCTGTTTCTGTTATTGTTATTATTATTGTTATTGAATCTGCTTGTCCATCCATCCATGGATGCATCTATCCATGGAATAAAACTAAAGTGGGTAACTGATAAAGACCGCATAAGGGATAACCAGTTTCAAGGACATACTTGAATTACAAAAGCACTTAAATCTGCCTCCAAGATGAAAAACGAGGCTCCAATACACACCTTTACACATCCCAAGGGCTTTCGAACGTAATATGTGGATACGATCTCTTCAACATCTCCAAACGGTCTTGAAAGACAATCTTTTCATCTTCATTAAGTAAACTTTTCCCCAAAAAGAAACACACTTTTTTGAACGAGGACCATCCATTCGCAAGCCATTCATCCAACTCGATGAATAAGACGAGGCTTGACTTGTCCTCGGTCACGTCGTCGTCGTCGTCGTCATCGTCTTAAGGGTAAAAAATATTGTCGGAAACAATAACATGTCGTCACGTTTACATAAGTGAAAAAGTTCTCGAGCAGGAATCGACATGCTTTTCACGTTCTTTTCCATCACCATATCAAAAACTGCACACCGTCCAATTGTAGGGAGAGACTTATGTTTAAACAGTTCCTCCTTGGGGACATCAAACTTCACAATGATTTCATCGTTTCCTTCGCCCTCATCTTTTAGATCTCCCAAAATTTCAACTTCAGTTGAACAATTCCTCCGACTCATTTGTAAATCATTTTCATTCAATATTCTCAATTTTAAAATCTTAAGATTAGGACAATCGATTCTAGCCTCATAAATAACGTGTCCTAAGTTAAGAACCCGGATACTTGGATGAATGACGTTATATGGCCCGGAGGCGACGACCTCCAAGCTTAAAGAGACCAGGCTGGGAAAAAAATGCAGCAAAGGAAGCAAGTCATTCTCTTTAATCAAACACGATTCATATTTTTCATGAAGGTCATCAATTTTCAAATCAAGTTTCTTAATACTCTTTAGTTTTGGAAAAACGGTCCATATATCTCGCTTGAGAATTCGGCGAGTCATACATATTTTCAAATTCTCTAAAACTGGAAACTTGTGAAGTATTTCCACATGAGAAAATAAGAACTCAGGCATCTCCAAAGAAGTCAACGTATTCCCGACAACCGTTGACCAATACAAGAGAGTGGCAGGCCACACTATCTCACTCGACGTGTCGTTATTAAATACGTATCATTTAAGCTGTTCCAACCACTATGACATAGAAATGTTGCACGTAGGCGTTAGGAACTCCAAAACAATCCTCGAACTTTGAACTTAGACCAAGTACATGAACGTACATGCCCCCATTAGACGACTGCCTTGTCTAACCTGTTGATATTTGGGTATTTTCTAGGTCTTTTTAGGATAGAAAAGTAGTAGAGGCAGTCTGCCTCTAACCTCCTTCTCCAAGCCCCCACACTTGTTGTAGTCACTGAAGGCTGGAGAGGGAGCTAGAGCCATGGCTGCCTAAGCTCTCCAGAGAGACAGGAATAGATAATAGGTATGTTTACCAAAAAGGTATTTGACGGACCCAGGAATTGATCCTGGTACCTGCCGTCCGTCAAACATCCCGTAGCCGTTAGCTTTGTCCCTTTAGCCTAGGACTAGTGCTAGTACGTATAGGGTTTGGTAAATATTTAAATAATTATAGGTAGGATTTTCCATTTAATTGGGTTACGGTATATAGGGCATAGAAACAGTTGTATTTTTAGTACCGGACGAAATAAATAGTACGGACATTTATTTCGACGGTCAGTTTTAATTACGATGTAAATCGGACGGCCGTGGTTAGCGCCGACATCGCGGAAAGGAAAATTTGGCAGTTTGCAGACGCCGCCACTCCGGATGACACGTGGCAACATCGTACGGGATAACGGAATTTCCAGAACGGCAGAAAACAAATCCGGGAGTGACAAATGTCGCACTATGGCGACATCGTACAATGTACGTACAGAAAGTACTCCGGCACTTGTACTTTCTTGTACGGTACCATTTTTATGATGCGGCATGACCTGGCGCCACGTGGAGAGATAATATTTGGAGGCAGGAATTTCGGAGATTATAAGAGCGAATCCGGTTAGGACATTTGTTGATTTTTTAAGTCATGTCGTACGATGGCCGTACAAGAGGTACACCGACATCTGTACCTTTATGTACTATAAAGTAACATGATTGGTCCGTACCTCAGTACTAGGGGGTTTAGTTAGGGGTTTAGGACTTAGAATATTTCGGGTAGATAGCTGACTCTCCCACAGAGCACCTTGTATAAATGGCAAACTTTGGCCAGCCATAACTATCATTTTACTTGACCATTTTCAGTGATTCTTTTTGCTGCGGACTCAGGGGAGTCCAGGCTACACATGGGTGTAGTCGGTCAGAGTTTTTGTCTGCCAGGGTGGCTGTATTTCTAAGGGAAAGTCAAAGTGAGTGAATGTGTCCAAATCTCATATTCTAACTTTGCATTTTGTGGTGGAACTGAGCACACAGAAAGTGTTATTTCACAGGGGTGAATCTATATTGGGTTTTTGACTGTCAAGGGGTCAGTCATTTGGGTTTATATCAACTTGGAGTCGGCACTATCTAGATTAGCTTCTTTTGGATCTGCATACTCTGAGGGCCAATGAAGGTCTCAGAGTTTCAAAAAGTGATGTCCGTTACTGGACGTCGTACGTTTTCGTATAGTGCCGTACATAGCCGTATGATTTTTTTTATCGTATTGTTTCGATTTCGAATTTTCCTATTTTGGGTTTGATTTCTTCTATTTCCTCGTTTCAGACAACAAAAACTCGGTATGGCTTCGGCGAGGCGTGTCAGGACAGCTCTCCTTGGCCTCACCCAGGCCTCGGGTAGGTAGAAACTTCCCCTATCCCAGACGGTCCGACAAGTAACCTGTCCTTTAGCGTAGCATCGTACGACACACTACACGACAAAAAATTAAGAACATCAACCGAAAAAATATTATCGTCTCTCGAAATTGGATCCTTATCAAGTTGTCAGCGTAAAACGGTTAAAGGGGAATATGTGCTCTTTTAGCTAGAAACGTTCGAAAAGTATGAGATATAGTACGGATATTAAGGGTTAAAATAAAAACTCCCAAGTCAGCCATGCGTTTTGTTTTATCCAACGCTCTCGCTTTCGAATTTATGTTAGGGCAGCTTCTTGTTGATACAAACATTCAAGAACTCGTCACTAGAAAGTTGAGGTCGCAAAAGTCAAAATTTTGGTTAACCGAAACGGTAGTGTTGTGTATCGGTAAGGATTTGCTGATAACCGACATGGGTTATTTTTCGGGTATCCGATAATCGATATATTTGTACGATATATCAACATTGGTCTTATAGCCAATAAGTAGCCGATAATATCAAGTACTTATCAGCGATAAATTGGATAACGATAACTATTGGCGATAACTGTACAGACGGTACAGATAAATGTACGGCATGTACACTCAACTGTACATCTTATTTCCCGGACGGGTAAAAGCACAAAGAGTACAGTAGGCGCCATGAGATCTGTACGGTTTTTATACCTTTCACATCCAACGCCATGGCTTTGTCCCTTTCTCCCTTAAGATCCACTGGGGACCTGCCACGTATGTCTGTTTTTTTGGCATAACTTGCCAAAAGTGCCATTCCGGTGTGTCGGCTCTCACGCTAGCCCGTCCGCTCGTGTTTACTCATTCCAAGTCGTCCGTTCGATTTCGGCGGCGCGTAGAATGTTGTTTTGTGTCCGTTGTACTTTTGTGTCCGCCGTCCTTTTCCAGTTCCATATTAACCAATTTTTCATTTAAATTCCGTACGTCGCCGTAAAATTCCTGTTTAGTTAACCGACCAAAGTTTATGTGCTGCGTTGTCCGTAATAAATTGCAGTTAACCGGGAACGGAACAAGTTTTTATACGTGGCATGCCACCCTATATAATGCCAATAAAATAATATAGTATGTTACAAAGTACTATTGTATGCATACTATAAATTCTTTAAGTTATCGCCAATATGGAATTTGTTGGTCTCAAACCGATATATCGAAACCTCTGACTGTTCTATACACGATAACTATTGGTATCAGTGTTATCACGATAAGTTTTTTACCGATACACAACACTACGAAACGGACCGTTTTTATTTTTCAAAATCTAAGTACTTGATGCCCGACAGGGTTATGTCACGCTCCAAAGTTGTTAACCGTTAACCGAAACGCGTTCACGAAAATAAAAGTTAACTAAAACTCGATTTCTCGCGACAACCTGTACCCGAAAAAGTACAAAATTCTAAAGAAAAAAATATTTATTGAAATTCTGTGGTCTCCATTGACCCACAGAATGATCAGCCTATGTAAAGCCTCTAGGATAATATTTGCCCCTTCTACTTTCCCGCTGAATAAGCGCCGCCCAGGCACAAAAATATTTTGACCACTCTCACCCTTATGAGGACAAGACTCCCCTGAGTCAAACGCAAAAAGAATCACATTGCAAAAAGAATCACTGAATTTGCTCACCCGAGCAATAAGTTATGGCTGGTCAAAGATGACCTATATAGTTACAAGCTCTCTTAGAGAGAGAGGTACCTAAATATTACTAAGTCTCGGTCTGCCTACTCACGACTACCTACTATTAAACCCTAGTCTAATAGGAACACTATAAAGTACAAGAAGGTACAATGGGCGATGTACTTATTATACGACCATTGTACGACAAGGTCTACAAGGTGACACTTATCATATCGGAGGCCATGGTTCCTCCTCCCATCTTCTCCGGTATCAAATAATGTGGCGCCACGTGGCACCGCGTGACGCTATCTCCGTATGCCGCCAAAAAGCTCACTTCGCGTGGCGGCTATAATGTCGGCCGTCCAATCAAAACATATTTTACACGGTTCAGATTCGCGTACATGCAGAAATTGCTCCTTTTGGTTAGTCTGCTGTTAATTAGCTGTTTCGTTAATGTTTATATATTTATGAAACCCGTCACGTATATCGTTTCGTAACGCCTTAATGGTTAAGGCGTTATGCTATGGGGAATCTAGAGGTTTCAGGTTCAAACGTAGACCTAGCCATCATTTTAGCAAAATAACCATTACTTCAAAAACTGCCACTTTCTAAATATGGCGGCATCCATGGCGCGCCTTTGGTCCTCACTCTTTTTCTTTAAAGCGAAAATAAAATAGGGAAGTGAACTATTAATTACCTCTTTTCAACAGATCTTATTCCTCTCTCCTGTGCTACTGGCACTCGCCTAGGTGACCCTCTCGCAGGACCTTTGTTCGCCCTTGCCCATTACCGCGCCCTTCGTGCCTCCGCAGCCGACTTCCTCTGCAGATGATACGCACATTATTGGGTCGAGAGAACAAGTCGTGTTGGCATATGATTGTTTCAGGGAACGTTTAGCCGAACTCAACCTTTCAGTTCAGTCGTCGAACTGTGTTGTTTGGTTTCCTCAAGATATTCCACTCTTGTTTACTCCCCCTCCTTGTTTTCAAACCCCTTCTCCCTCCAATAGCATTCGTGTGCTTGGTTGCCCCCTTGGTTCGGATACTTTCGTGACCTAATTCCTTCATGATGCTTTATAGACAGATCTAGCCCAAGTGGACGACCTTCTTCACCTTCCCGATCCTCAAGTTGCTTTTGCTATGTTAACCAATGTTTTCCCCACCGCCCTTCTTACCTCACTCGTACTTCCCCTCCCACCTCGCCATTTATCTCCTCTCTCTTGGCTTTTGACGATCGCCTCATGGACGTCCTCCACACTCTGTTAGGTCGCGGGGAATTCGATCGCGAGTCTGGGCCATCAGCCTGCATTCAGGCATCCCTCCCTGTCTCTACTGGGGGGTTGGGTCTTTTATCGACCGCTCGTGTTGCTCCCGCTGCCTATTTGGGAAGTTGGTGTCTTATTGCCGCTACTCTTGTTTCCCGTTTCTTGGCTGGGGACACCCCCGTTCTAGCTACTGTTATCCTCCGAGTTTCAGAAGGTGTGTTCGCCTTCCAGCGATCTCTATTGGACGCGTCACGTTCTCTTCCTCCCCATTCCCTTGTGGATGTGCCGATTTTCTCGACCCTTGTTACAAAATCTGTTGAGCGTGTCTAAGAATTGATTTTGTCCACTCTCCGATTCTCACCAGCTCAGTTCACCACCGCCCTTCGGTTTCGCCTTGGCCTCCCCTGTCCTCCTTTACTTGGCTCTCTTGTTTGTGCATGTGGTCGTGTCTTGGGGCCCTATGGTGTCCATTTGCTTCGTTGCTCCCATGGGGGAGATTTGATCCAGGCGCACGACACTATTCAAGACACGGTTGCCACTATCGTTTCAGAAGGGGGCTTTTCTGTGCGTCGAGAGGTTTCTCATATTATTCCCTCGCGTCGGATCGATGTTGTTTTGCTTGATGGTGCCCGTCGCATTTTCGGTGATATTGTTATGGCGAACCCTACTTCATCTACAGTTGTTGGTCAGGCGACTCGACATCTTAGGGTGGTAGCTCGTGATGCTGCTAAGGCGAAGGAGCGTGATTATGCCCACCGGGACCCTATGGATGACTATATTCCGATGGCGGTCGAGATCTTTGGTTGTTTGGGTGTTGCAATGGACGAGTTTCTCTGTACTTGTGCTCGACGTGCTTTCGAGCGTCGAGGACCTGGGAGCCCTCCTCCTTCGATCCTTACTTCTTTTTACCGTCAACGCTTATCTGTGGCTCTACAGCGAGTACAGGCTTCTATTCTCCTCCGATCGACTTTTGCGGTTATGGATCGTCGCCGTGCTCCGGAACTCCCTCAACGTGCTCCCCCGGGCTGGGGGGACTTACGAGGTTGTTTTTCATAGATATTTAATTGAGTTAGGGTTGGGGTTGGGGTTTGTAGTTTTGTTTTTGTGAGTTGTCGTGCTTTTCATATTGAGTTAGGGTGCTTTTATTTTCCTTGTTGTTGCTTCCTTTTTTTTGTGTTCTCGTCGCTCTTTTTGTTTTTTATTGTTGTTTTTCAGTGTTGGTCATGCCACCCCTTTTGTACCCAGATGGTTTACCATTGTGCTTTTTTAATTTATCCTGCAAGGAGTACCGTTTTTTTTGTATCGTTTTAAATGTAATTAACTATGTTGTTGTGATCAGAAGGCAAAAAAAATGTCACCGAATAAGTGTTACTAATGCCGATAATGATTTCACGGTGTACCATATGTCATAAAGTTGACGGTTTATGGTTTACGGTTTTGTATGTGCTTGCAATTGCAGTCAGAGTAACCCTTTCAGTTTTCTACGTGCTTTTAATTTTACTTTTAGTTTTTTCATCGAAACTAACCATAGCCACATGGAAATAGTCGATAATCCACATCGCCAAAATATGTATTACAACATCTTACAAATTTAGTATGTGTAAAGTCAAAAATACATTTTTTTTTAAGTACATACAATGCAACCAAGACAAAGCACCAAAATAGTCCCTCCATTTTGTCCCATGGTTTATGGTGTACAAATGGGTATTAATCATCAGAACCATTAAAATTACCAAAACAGTTTTATTCTGACAATAAATTTGTGGTTTAAGAAAAGGTCAGTATGTGAAAATAACAACAACTATTCAATCACAGGTGTTTCAGATTATAGTTCAAATCATATGTTTAATTTGCAAAAACAATTAGAAACTCTATATATTGCTACTCCCTACAGTACACTCTCTATACAGATATTTTTGCGAATAGTACACATGCTGTACCGGATAACTTTAAATATAGCCTTTCCAATTATTTTCCCTCTTTAAACCTTTATTAAAAATGTGCAAAAACCATTGGAAACGCTATATTCAGTTAACACGTACTATTAATGTACTATATCGAACGATACATGTATAGTATGAGGTAACTTAATATCCCATTCCGACATATAAATATACTAATATAGTGAATATACTAAATATACTAAATATACTAAATGTACTAAATGTACTAAAAATACTTATCTCGGTTACTTTCACACATTTGAACTATGGTTTCAGAGCTTGAATCGATAACATTTACCCTAATTATTTCGGTCAAATTATTAGTGCAGTTGAGAAAAAGTGGAAAAAAGGGGTCGAGAGCGTAACTGAGCATCCATTTTCCACATTTTTTTTTTGTGAAAACTATGTTAGGCCTTTAAGGGTTTTTTAGGAATATCTTAGGTTTACGTGTGAAAACCATGTGATCCACACTAATTTTGCTTACAGGCCTCAAAAAACAGGTGTCTGAAAATTGGTATACTCTACATTATTCTCACAGTTATATCAAAATATCAAAACGGACCTTAACTCGTCTTCTTTGAACCAAATAAGAGGCATAAAAGTGAACCAAATTTAAAAAGTGAACCAAATTTAAAAAGTGAACCATAAAAAACGAACGAAAAGCGCGATTTTTCTTCAAATTCAATAATTCCTCTTTTTTATTTTCAGACCTGATTTCTTATTACATTGAAATTTAAATCGAGGAAGAAACAGACAAACATAATTCTGAAACCAAAGTTATAAGGACAGCCACCACCTAAATAGAGTGGAAAAAAAGAGTGAAAAAAAGAAAGGAGAGGAAGAAAAAAAGGAGTGGAAAAAAAAGGAGTGTTAAAAAAAAGGTAGTGGAAGCTCCAAGTTTGACAAATTTCATTTTTGTTAAACACACAACTTACAAGTTTTCCAATAACAACTTTTGAAAGAGACCTCTACAAAATAAAACAAATGGAGTCTACTTCGAGTCTATCATTGTGAACTTTTCTTAATTATAGAACTAAGAAAATTATATGCTTCCTACGACATATGAGAACCTGTGTATAAATTATCTCTACTTAAGAAACCTGAGAGTTAAATTTTTCAACCTTAGACCCAAAACCCTAAATTTCTCGTGCCCCATTACCGCTTAATTAAAAGTAGTGAAAGTTGTGGAAAAAAAATTATTTGGGGAAAAACAGTCCAATTTTATGGACAAATATTCCAATCAATGAAAAAAGTGGAACATCTCTCTGCTTCAAGAAACTATTCTAAAGACCTAAAGATATTCTTTCACTCTCCCTCTCTCTCTCTTTAGACACTCACATTTCTTTCTCTTTAGTGACTAAATCAACAAGTCAAATACATTATTTTTAGTCAAAGAAATGCTCCTTAGAAAGCCCGTGGCTTCAACACAGTCTCCCTCTACCTTTCCCTTTCCTCCTCTGGAATTTCTCAAAAAATACAGAAGAAGCACCCTCTCCTCTCTCTCTATCCCTCTCCCTCTCCCTCCAGAATTTTTCAAAAAACTTACAAAAGAAGCACCCTCTCTCCCTCGCCCTCTCCCTCGCCCTCTCACATTTGCCACGTAATCTTCGCCATTTCCGGTTGCAAAAGAAGCACTTGTGCCGTTCTCACACTCTGCGGTCTCCACGCCCATAGTAATAATTGCCAAGCTTTCGGTTTTGCCCCCATCGGTAAAGACAAAGAACAACTATCTCCAGGCATACAAACTATCACTCTCAACCTTTGTAAAGTTTCTTGGAGAGGATCTGATAATCCTTTCCGAATACTTTGTCCATTTACCCAGCCTCCGGCTCCAACATCGGCCCCTCTTATCAATTGATGTTTTAAAGTCATAAACATTCGAGCTGGAGAAGGTTCCGTTTCTAAATGTCTCACATACATAAAAGCCCGATAATGTTCCTCGTTTCGATGACATGGTCTCCCCTCCGGTACAAGAAGGAAACCTTTTTGTAAACCTCCTCCTCCTCCATTATCGTCATTCTCTCTCATACAATTTTCCTTTATCACTAAAGACATACCGTCCATCAAACGTCCTAATCCGTCCTCTGTCTCTATCCCTCGACTTCCTCCTTTCGATAACATAAGCTCGACTTCCACTATGAGAAACGGTAAATAAAGTCTCGTGAGCATCGGTAATTCTGGTGCCCTCCTACCCGCGTGTTTCTCTCCTCTTTTTAACACTCCCCTTCTCACTGGAAAAAGGTCTCCACTTTGGAGAGCGTAGGCTCTATGTGTGTCCACCACTCGGTTTAGTCGTAACGGTAACTGAATTTCCATGCGACCCATCATCAATTGAGGTCCTCCGCGGGAAAAATTTACGGCTACGATTCCTGCATGTAACTGGGCTTGTAATTCTACTAAAGCTCCTTCTGCTTGAGGTAAACTTTCCAACATATTAACGGAATCCGAAGCTGTTTCCATCCATTTAAGAATTCGAGGACAGCTTTTTTTATGTCTCAATTTACAAGCCAAGGAAGGACCTTTTGGGGGAGGAATCCAGGTACGCAACGACCTCATTTGAAAGCGATTAAGACCCATTAAAGAAAACATCCCAACTACTAATTTTAACTGTTCTCCGAAATCAGAAGGAATTTCTTTGTCTCCCCAAACCACTGTTCTTAAGACTCCGTCCACAAATCCTCTACACAACTGACCGGTAATTATACCCCATTTATTGCGAAGGTGTACGATGTTTTCTGCACAAATATCTTCGTTACTCTGAGAGGCGAAAAAGGGTAGATCGGAGGGATCTAATAGGAGGGAGGGATGTTGATAAATAACTTCAGATTTGGGTACAAAATAAGCTCTTTTTTTTTCATACCTTAATGTGAGAGCTAATTCCACATCTTGTCGAGTATATCCGGTGAGAGGATCCCAAATCATCGATTCTCGTAAAAAATCTTTCCGTATTAAAAGACAGTGATCTTCCAGGAAGCTTCCTACATCTCTTGCCTCCAATTCATTGGGATCCGCATTCGTTTCCTCTTCTTGTAAATTAATATATAGTTTTCCATCGTTACTAAAATCATCAAAAGTCAATTCCCTCGTAAAACCAACATGAGGCTGAATTCCCCAATCCGGTCGAGTCCCGACAAAACTTCGAAAACCCCCTTTTTTTTTCCCATGATGGGCCCCAATTTGGTGTTTTTCCCAAATAAAAGGGGCAAAAACCATTCCCTCTAAATGGGTTTCCGCAAATGTATAAAGTTCTTGTAACCAATTTCTTTTTTTGGGTACCACGTCGTTAAAAATGAACAATGCATATTTAGTTTTAATTAAATCTAAACTCGCATTTCTCGAACTATAACCACTAGTATAATTTTCCGTCTCCAAAAGAGATAAATGGGGTAAAGTTTTTTCCTTTTCGACCAAATAAGTTTTTTTCGAACGATCCATGGGACCGGAAATCACATACAAAATGGGAACCAAAGGAGTATTTTTTAAAACCTCTTCCAAATTGGTTTCACTCATGGAAAAACTATGCTTCCCACTTATCACCAATGTCACATCACGTGCCAAAATCTTGTCTTCTTCCGTCACATCTTGTGGCAAATTCTCTCCCCCTCCTCCTCTCCCTCCTCCTCCTCCTCCTCCTCCTCCTCCTCCGTCGTTCCCTCTCCCCCCTTTACCCGACCCACTATTCTCTCTCTCTCCCTCCTTCCTCCCATCCCTCTCGAAAGGAAGAAACGAAGATTTTGACTCCGAGAACTTCGCTTCTACACCGGATCCTTTCTCCGGTAACTCCGAAACTGAATTGGGTTTTCCATGTCCGTTTGTTCCGTTATCTTCCGGATCTAGGGAATCCACCACCTCTGCTCCCCCTATCGATATCGGCCACTCTCTCCCTCCCCCTCCCTCCCCCCCCCCCGGGAGGTCGTCGGGGAGGTCGGTGAGCGTTTCGATCTCTCGACGGAGGAGGAGGAGAGTGAAGGAGACGGTGAGGAGGAGGAGGAGGGCTGCGAGGGAGGAGGAGGGACGGGAGAGGAGGAGGAAGGGGGAGGAGGAGGAGGAGGAAGAGGAGGAGGAGGAGGAGGTAGAGCGACGACGGTGGTAGTGGTGGTAACGTCTCTTGGAGGGCGACACGTCACCGCCGCTCATTTTTTAAAAAAGGAGGAGGAGGAGGGGGGAAATGAGGATGCTGACGTCAGCATGGCATCAGGATGACGTCAGCGGGATTTTTTTTAGGGTTGGGAAGTAGAAGCGCGGATAAAAACAGAGAGGGGAAGGTTAGGGCTAAAGGAGAGAGAAAAAGAAAACAAGGGTAGAAGAAATAAAGGTGTACGGAGAGAGGGAAGAGAGGGGAGAGAGGGGAGAGAGGGGAGAGAGGGGAGAGAGGGGAGTGAGGGGAGAGAGGGGAGTGAGGGGAGTGAGGGGAGTGAGGGGAGTGAGGGGTAAAACAACAACTTTGAAAGAGGGACAGAGACTAAAAGGGTTCGAGGAAGGGAAGAGAGAGAGGGAGAGAGAGAGAGAGGTAGACATTGGGTTGGAGGGAAGGAGAGTGTTAAAGTAGACAAGAGTCACAAGATGGATGTTGGTCAAAGGACAATTTTTGAGGCAGAAAAGGCCCCAGGCTGTTTCGAACGGAATCGTACAAAGATTCGTACACTATAAATATAAAGTACGATACCACCGTACAATTGTACTTTTTATGCGATGCAGACGACTGTTCCGTCTGCGACATCGTGCATCTAGACCGTACGATTGATAACAAAATCTACGGGAAATCCATCGTCTACAATTTCTCATCATTACAAAAACAATATAGAGTTATAATTTGGAGTGGCTTACAGCTATTTTGTCATTTTGTCATTTTGAAGTTACAGTACAGTACAGAATGCAGAAGGATTAACGCCCTTGTGCTTGGGCGGCAAGATCTACGTCATCATGTCGGAAATGTACAAATAACGTACAAATTAGTACGAATTGGGAACAAAGGTGTGTCAGGAATTGACGGCCAGTCGACTGACTTTGGACCTGTGAAAAAGTACAGTGTCTTTCGGGAAGCAACCGCTTGTCATTTTGCAGCGGTTGTAAACGCCGGCCGTCATGGCCCGTTTCAGCTATTACGGTGGGTACAGTACTGTACTGTACTGTACTGTAAAGTACAGCTACTTTAAACTGCGCAAATCACATAGAAATAGAGTGCTATGCGCCAGGCACCACATGGAATGATGGAAATATAAATGTTTGGCGCCAGTTCAGTAAAGTACAGTACAGTAGGAGGGGTAAAAATTACCGGTTTACGCTACTGGAAATCGACTCCGTTATGAAGTTTATGACACGTGTGATGTCGGTTACAGTATAGCAGTAGTCAGATTTGTGTTGCCGGTAATATAATGATGTTTTTTTCTTGACATTATCACATCGGACGTATCGGCATATTCCCACGTCGGTTAACAATAGGAAACCAGAAACATCAGCGACATCGACATATCGACATCGCTGTGACGATCATTTTTTCGAAATTAAACAACATCGTACACAAGGAGAGATAAAATGTGTCAACGGATAAATTGTGGATACAAAGCGATACAATTACACTAATTTGATTTTGTGATGAGTATGAAATTGGAATCATCTATTCTATGTTTCACATATTGAGGAGGCTCTTAATCTTTGTCAATATGTCAGTTCGTTTCTCTTTTTGTAAGATCACCGATACGAAATGAAAAACTGCGATTAAAAAAGTGTAAACGATTTGTTTTTCTAACTCTATGAATACTATCGTCTCCTTTTGGTTTGAATATGGTATAAGTTGTCACGAATACACTTACCTACTCAGGGTGAAGCCCCATCAAACAAAAAGTGAGGTTGTTTACATCAATCCGCACCCTTTCACACCATGATATACGGTTATTTTTGTTATTTTTTGTGAAACAACATTACATAAGATTCGATCAAGATTATCCAAAGGTTTGGGAGTTAAAAATGACTGTAGGATCATATTTAGGTGTTTATCAGTGACACAATCGCTCCATCCGGTTTTGTATTTGGATACCCACCTACGAGAGGTGGCTAGTCGATTATGGAACGTGTAAGAATGTGTAAAAACTTTACACGTGGTTGATAAAGATACGTGTCGAGATGGACTAAACTATAAATTTCACATGTTGCACAGGCTATGTGCCTTCAAACATCGTGGATGCAAGTCTTCCAAAATTTAACAAAAAATCCATGTTGAAATATACATTGTAACGCTCTTTCGTCATGCTTTTTATACTATCTTTTCAACTTCGTGGTTTCTCGCTCTTACTGTCATCATTATACGCAATTACATGGTACGCATTAAAGATTTTACATTATAATTGGTCGGCATGAAAAATCTTTGACGATTATCAATATCCAATTTTAACTTACATGGTACCACTCAAAGCAAAACACATATGAAAGCTTGTTTACAACCACTATTCGATGGCCGCTAGTCCATAATATTACGACCATTAATGTTATCCCTACAATTTTATTAACCTCTCGATTTAACTTCGGCCTCACTCGATTATTCAGCTTATTAAACTGCATCTTTACTATTTCTACCGCCAATGATTTTTTTTCGCCTTTCAACGTTCCCAAGCTGCACCCATTATCGGATAGAGAACGGTGGTTAATGATTGTGGAGAATTGTGAGACTTACCCCTGCGCTACTTGGCGCATATAGACGACAATTGTAGTTTTGACCTTTAGTGTGGTATAGTCTAATTTTGATATTTGTGTATTTTGTAAGTCTGTATTATGATAGAAAAAGGCAGAGGCAGTCTGCCTCTAACTCCCTTCTCGAAGCCCCCACACTTGTTGTAGTCACTGAAGGCTGGATATGGAGACACAGCACTGGCTGCGTACGCCCTCTAGAGAGACAGGAAGTAAATTTGGTATATTTACTAAAAATGGATTTGACGGGCCCAGGAATTGATCTTGGCACCTACCTTCCGTCAAATCACCCGTAACTATCAACTTAGTTGACCACTTTCAGTGAATCTTTTTGCTGCTGACTTAGGGGAGTCCAGACTACACAAGGGTGTAGTCGGTAAGAATCTTTGCCTACCAAGGTGGCGGTATTTCTAAAGGAAAGTCAAAGTGGGGGAATGTATCCAAATACTCATGTTATAACTTTGCATTATGTGGGGGAACTTAGCACAAAGAAAGTCATCTTTCACAGGGGTGAAGCTGTATTGGGGTTTTGACTATCAAGGTGTCAGACATTTGGGTTAATATCAATTTGGAGTCGGCACTATCTAGATAGGCTTCTTTGGATCTGCAAATTTTGTGGGGGTGGGGGGGGGGGTTGACCCCATAAAATTACATCTAAGGCTTTAGTGTATAGGATAATTTGTATTGTTTGTACAGTTTGGTTTTTGTTGTACTTACCTCCTTTTGTAGGCTTTTAAATAGCCTTTGTTGTGCTTTTATTATTTTAGGATTTTTGTCTTCTACCATTGATTGTCATAAACTCTTTTAAGTTTCAATCATGTTTTTTACGTTGGCGGTCTTACCATTGCCATTTGGAAGTAAAATCTTGTATTTTTTCTCACTTTAGACCAATCAAAATAAAGCCAAATCAACACATTTAGAAAAAATCGTCAACTAAGTGAGAGTATAAAGCTTTTAATAGCTTGCCATGCAAACGACAAGGACTGTAGATAATTTAAATTTTCACCACATCTTGAATATCGTAAGCTAAAAATATCGTCAAAATCACTCTCTACTCATAGTCGACTACAATGCCCATCGTTATTAAAGTCAACAACACATATGGTCATGAATTTTACTTATAATATATTTTTAGCAACACTACTGAAGAAAAAATGTTTACAATATTCATGGAAGTGGATTGCAAACTATATGTTTTACTTTCTCTTTAACCCATAAAGTTCTTAACGCAATGGCATTATGGTAGTGCATTGTATGGATACCGATCCCCAATTTTTATATCGAAGCGTATAAAATCGAAAGAAAATCAATTCAACATGTATCTCTTAGGGTCGAGTTATATCAGTCGAAAAGTGAGGCAGTTTATATATAAATACGCACTAATCCGTACCAAACTGTACTGCTTATTTTGTTTTCATACGCGAAAAAACATTACAAAGAATTTTGTCATTGCTCTCCGAAGGTTTGGGAGGTAACAATGGCCGTAGGATATTCATTCGCGAGGCGTTCGCTTCATTGAATATTCATTCGCGAGGCGTTCGCTTCATATTTCTCTGTAGCTGACAATGTAGGTGGAAGAGGTGTGATGTCACCTACAGAAACAATGAATCGCAACACGCTAGACGATAATGTTACGTGTCACAGTGGTCAACCAACGAAAAATCACAAGATTTGCACATTGTTTCAAAATGCAACTGGAAAATAAAAAAGTAATCTCGAAACGGTCTTTCATCGCGCTATTTATGGCAATGCTCTTTCGTCACACTATTTCCAGCAAAGGATTTTCGTCATGTTCGAAAACAAAAACTGGCGTTTGCAAAAAGTACAAAAGTTATGACTTCGTACGCAGTACATGGTACGCAAGTGAAAATTTAAAGTGAAATTTGTCGGTGTGACAAATTTGAAGGATATTTAATATCAGATCGTAGCTTACGTGGTGCCACTCAATTTAAAAAAACGTGGTTTACAAACTCTACGTGATGGAACATCGACAATTAGGGTGTGTCCCCATGTTTTCAACTAAGGGTTTTTTTCTGTCGTTTTCACATAAAATTGGGACTTGCAACGAGAAAATATTACGCTGCACAAAAAATGGGCAAAAACACAAGTACATTTTGTGTTTTCTTGGAACTTGGAGGTTACGACAATTTGGCGTTATTATCATCGCCATCCACTTCCAGCTCATCTTCACACTTGCACTGGAATCAAATCCCGACCTGATTTTAATCAAAATACTACCCTATTGACGAATAGAAAACTTGGATTGCATGTGTCAAATGTTTTCGAAAAAAATTGAACGAATGAAAGTACACACTATTTTTTTCACTACTCGTCACGCGCATGCACATAAGAAAATGACAAACATGTACAAACATGTACGAAAATTTTTTTGCTGGGGTCTTGGACCTCCACTTTCCTTCATGGGTCCTTTGCAAAATATTACGTCGTCCTTATCTCTCCCCCTCTTTCTCACTCGACCACTCCTCTTTCTCTCATATTTACACGAGATGCAACAATAATAGTATAAAATGAAAGGTATATGTATATATTAATTTTTTTAATATATTTGGTCTAAGTTTGATAGCATATCGAATGATAAAATATAAGAAAACGAAATCGGGAAGCCATGGCGGAAAATGTACGTAATGATGACGTCACATGGTAGCATGACTTCGCTATGTCACAAAACCCTAAACATCTTCAACGTCACAAAAACCTCGACGTCTACAACTGTCGTCGTTTTTAGGAAGTTTCGTAGTTTCGTAGTCGTCTACATTTCGTTTTGTAGACTGTCGCACATTTTGTAGACGTCTACAACTGTCACATATTCGAAGTAATGAACGTGCAAGTAACGATACATATTCGAAGTAATGAACGCGCAAGTAACGATTGACATTAGGCACACTTTGAAAAGTACACCGTAAAATCTGCGCTAAAATCCAAAGTAGCGTTTCAAAGTTTCGGTTACATGGAGACACGCCCTTAACCCGGACCATAGAGTTGGCCGTACGATTACAGAAACGACTGATGGAACGGCACCTTTATTTTGTTCCGGATTCTCACAATTTTTCGTATGGTTGTAATGGCTCATCATTTCATGGGTCGGGCAAAACCACAATAGCCCCAAGCCTGAAACCTCATTGAATGTGGTAAAATCTACTCACAGATCATTAAAGCAGGGAAATTTTGCCGACACAAACAAATTTGGGGGGACACGGAATTCCACTATTCTGTGCGTACCTTTTCTGGTATAGTACGATACTTTGCGACTGCGAGTGGACGGCCGTCAAAGAGCCCCCTCAATTCTTTTCTCGACTATAAAATATTGACGGCTGTTCCTCTGAAAACAAAGGCAAAAATATTTCACGGGCAATTTTGAAGTAATCCGGACCGTCCATTTACATTTTTCTATAGTGCATCCTATTTTTTGGAGGCGGGAAGATTCTCTCGCTCTCTTCCTGTTCCTGCGAGGTATGGACCAATTGTTCAACACTTCAACCATCAATATTGTGGGCCAATCGAATGAATTTAATCGATCCTGGGAGGTATGGGCCAATTAGAGCACTCAAAACTTAAGGAACGTTAATGTCGCAAAGCGACGTTTTTAGCGACCGGCTTAACTCCTAAAGGCGTGTCCCCATGTGTTCAAGTAAGGGTTTTTTTCCGTCGTTTACACAAAAAATGGGACTTCCTACTTGAAAATATTACGCCTTACGAAAAATGGGCAAAAACTCAAATACATTTTGCGTCATCTTGGAACTTGAAAGGTACGACGATTTGGCAGTATTATCATCGCGACCCACTTCCAGCTCATCTTCACACTTGCAATGAAATCAAATCGTGACCTGCTTTTAATCAAAATACTACCCTATTGACGAATAGAAATCTTGGGTTGCACGCGTCAAAAGGTCTCATTTGTTTTTTTGCAGTTGGGAGAATACACGAAAAAAAAATTGTTTGTCCGTTTGCTTATGTTGTCCACTTGTGGGCGTCTACAAATGTCATTTTGTAGACGTAGGCGATTGCTTATGTCGTTCACGTGTGGGCGTCAACAAATGACAGTCGGCGTCGACAGTTGTCCCAGTATGTCAGGAACTCTTTGCGGCGTACAAATGTCCGCAGTTTGTTCCGAGACCGTTGGCGCCTACAAATGTCAGCAGTTTGGGTTTCGCAAGTATTGGCGACGTGTACAGCTGCCACATATTCAAAATAATGAACGCGCAAGTAACGATTCACATAGGCACACTTTGAAAAGTACACCGTAAAATCAGCGCTAAATTCCAAAATAACGTTTCAAAATATCGGTTACATGGGGACACGCCCTAACTCTTAACGCTAAAATGATGACGTCTATGGAATTTGACAAGTACAGTACAATAGTGTAAAGTACAGTACTGTACTGTAGCGTACAACTTGTGGTCATTTACGGCCATCTCCAACTAGTACTGTACTGTAATTTTGGCGTATTGACACAGATATGCCTAGCTGGATTCGTGGCCGTACTAATTCTCTTTGTGTTCGCACTTCGCAGTTTCCTAAAAGTACAGGAAAGTACCGTACTTTACAGTACTGTACTGTACATTACGGATGCGAAGCCGGAGATGTATCCGGTTGAGACACGCTGACGCCAAACCTCTGGTACGTCAAAATTCTGCTTTTGTCTGCCGCCCAAGTTTTGAATCTTCGACGGGTTTCAGTTCAAATTTTTGAACTTAAAATGTGCGAAAAATTTGGAAATTCTACGGTCTATGTGTTTGTTTCGTACGAAAGGCGTATTATACTCAAAGGTGACCATATAACATTATAAATACACGGAAAGTACGGATCAATGTCTTCCCAAATAATTAGTGTTGGGTATCGAGGACCTTTTCCCGATATTCAATATATATCGAATTCCAGGTACCCGATAATCGATATATCGCTTCGATATATCGAAAAACAAAACATCGCGATGAATCTCCAATATATCGCCGATATATCGTATCGACAATATATCGAAAATGATTTTCAGTTTGGGGGGGGGATTATCCGTACGAATATCCGTACGATTACTCGTACGCTTTTTCGTACGGTTTCCCGTACTCTGACTGTACGGACACGCAATTTTTGCGATATATATCGCGATGATTTATGTTGGTCCCGGTACGATATATCGAGGAATCTGCTCGATCGATATTCAATATATTGAATATCGAAATTATCGCGATATGAAACTACCCGATACCCAACTCTACAAATAATACCTGCACTTCTGAGCAAATACGGCACTACACCGTGAATCGCTATTAGCGTAATAAAAAATATAGCGTAATGAAACAATTAGCGTACTTTACGGTAAATTGTGTTTTTTCGGGTACACCATGATACTAATTTATCATGTACTCTAATTTGTAAACTGCTTTGTAAAAATTTTCAGCACATAATATGTCCACACTAAAACGTGTAGATGTACGAAATTGTTCAAATCGTACGACGTCGCGTTTTTTTTGACATCTGCGTATGTCGGAAAATATTTACGCAATTTTATATTATTATATTTTCTGTACTTTTAAATTTAAAAATGTACGGAATAGTACAAATATGGCAGTCCGTACACCACACTATTTAAAATGGCACTAAATTACAGTTATGAACCGTATTGAGCGGGGTACCTCAAATAACGTTCAGAAACATTTAGCGTACTTTATTCTATTTGAGAATTTGCCCCAAAAAAAGGGGTACCCCAATTAGCGTCATGTACGCTAATAGCGATTCACGGTGTACTGCAGGTGCCAAATTGTATCCTGCATTTCTATGCAATATGGCACTACAGTACAGTAAACCGTGAATCGTTATTCGCGTAAAGGTTTCTTTAGCGTGTAGGAACAATTACCGATATTTACGCTAATTGAGAATTTGGATTTTTTCAAAAAAAACATACATACTGGATATTTACTTATACTAATTTGGATTTAAAAAAAAAAAATCACCCGCCCCAAACTTGTTTACACTAATATTGGTTCTGTTCAAAATCTGACAAATTGTACACAAATCGTACTTTCACACCGTCGAAACGCGGTTGCCGGACGAATATGTGAGAACATGATTTTTGACAACCCGATTGCATCCCCTTTTGAGAGCGCATATTCTCATGCGTCCGTGGTTACTAAAACCCATTAAATATACTTTCTCACTTAAAAAGGTACATTTTTGTACGGTCTGACACCAACCGTACAACACTCTATTTAGATGATAACAATTGGAAAAGAACCCTTAATGGCGTAAAAGAAAAAACAGAATAATTTATGCTGTTTAAGAATTTGGGGAAAAAAAAGGTACCTTAAATAGCGTCCATTACGCCAATACCGATTCACGGTGTACAGTACACCGTCGATCATATTTAGCGTGTAGAAATTATTAGAGTAAAGAAAAAATTAGCGTCATTATTCTAATTTAGTGCCAGGAGACGTGGCAGATTATGGTCCACGACCTTAAATAGTGTAGTTTATTCTATTTAAGGTATTAATGTCAAAATTTTGGGGTGCCGATATAGAGTTCATAACGCTAATAACGATTCGCGGTGTACACCGTGAATCGCTATTAGCGTAATGAAATAAATAGCGTAATGAAACAATTAGCGTACTTTACGGTAAATTGTGTTTTTTCGGGTACACCATGATACTAATTTATCATGTACTCTAATTTGTAAACTGCTTTGTAAAAAATTTCAGCACATAATAAGTCAACACTAAAACATGTATATATGTACGAAACTGTTCAATTCGTACGCCGTCGCGTTTTTTTGACATCTGCGTAGGCCGGAAAATATTTACGCAATATTATATTATTATATTTTCTGTACTTTTAAGTTTAAAAATGTACAAAATAGTACAGATCTGGCAGTCCGTACACCACACTATTTAAAAGGGAACTAAATTACAGTTATGAACCGCATTGAGCGGGGTACCTCAAATAACGTGCAAAAACAATTAGCGTACTTTATTCTATTTGAGAATTTGCCCCAAAAAAAAGGGGTACCCCAATTAGCGTCATGTACGCTAATAGCGATTCGCGGTGTACTGTACACCGCGAATCGTAATTAGAGTAATGAAAAAATTAGAGTAAAAAAACAAAAAAAAACAATTAGAGTAAAGAACTCTAATTTATGTGATAGAACTTTTTCACAGAGGAAGTTTACTCTAATTTATTTAAGTACTCTATATTGGGTAATGTCGGCAATAAATTTTCGCGCTGAAATTATGAACACTAAATTACGTGGACGTACAGAATCTGTCGGTCCGTATAGTTTTGACGTCATTATGACGTTAGTATTATTTGTCGCGCTGAATGTCAGCTAATGTTCACACTGACGACGATGCTGTCGACGGACGAGAGTTATGCGAACGACTTTTTTTCGATGTGATTGATTTTTCGCTTAGTGCGATTTCACATGCGAGCGCGATTGTATTAAATCATTATTTGTACCTTTTTACTTAAAAAAGTACAGTTTTGCACGGTCGACGTCGTCCGTACTCCACACTATTTAAAAAGAACCTATATTACAATTTTGTTACGCTAATTAAACTCACCTAAATTATAATAATTGAAAAATTAGAATCATTTACTCTATTTGATGTAATAGAGTCGAAATTTCGAGCGACCGAATTAGAGTAATTTACTCTATTACGATTCGCGGTGTACAGTACACCGTGAGTCGTTATTAGCCTTATGTACGCTATATCGGCACCCCAAATTTTTGACATTGATACCTTAAATATTATAAATTACACTATTTAATAACGTGGACCATAATCTGCCACGTTTCCTGGCACTAAATTAGAATGAATGACGCTAATTTTTTCTTTACACTAATAATTTCTATACGCTAATAACGATTCAAGGTGTACACCGTGAATCGCTATTAGCGTACATGACGCTAATTGGGGTACCCCTTTTTTTGGGGCAAATTCTCAAATAGAATAAAGTACGCTAAATGTTTTTGCACGTTATTTGAGGTACCCCGCTCTATGCGGTTCATAACTGTAATTTAGTGTCCTTTTAAATAGTGTGGTGTACGGACTGTCAGATCTGTACTATTTCGTAAGTTTTTAAATTTAAAAGTACAGAAAATATAATAATATATAATTGCGTAAATATTTTCCGGCATACGCAGATGTAAAAAAAAACGCGACGGCGTACGATTTGAACAATTTTGTACATAAACATGTTTTAGTGTGGACATATTACGTGCCAAATTTTTTTACAAAGCAGTTTACAAATTAGAGTACATGATAAATTAGTATCATGGTGTACCCGAAAAAACACAATTTACCGTAAAGTACGCTAATTGTTTCATTACGCTATATTTTTTATTACGCTAATAGCGATTCACGGTGTAGCTGCCGAAATAAGTCCTGGACCTTATCGGAGACACTGTTTTTATCTGCACCCTGAGAAGGAGATCGGACGGTCACAATTATGTCCGCTAAATAAGGAAGAAAATATGCAAAAAGTAAAGCTTTTCCGATTGTTTTCGCACATTCGAACTATGGTATGGTTTCAGTACGGTTTCACTTGATCTCTGAACCCTTTTAGGAATCCTTATTGCTATTAAGGTTCAGGTTTAGAGAATTTGGTGGGAATACCATCCAAAATTTTAGGGTTTGGGAATCTTTGTTTCCGCCGTTACTGTTACCGTTCGAAACACTTTCTCTGCCTTTGCTTAATTTCATAAGTTTTTCTCTACTTACTTTCCGCCATTCCGTAGTAGATTTAGAACCTTTGTGTCGTCTTTTTCTTCTTTCATTGTCTTGACTGTTTTATTCTGAGACCTAGAACAGTATTCCATCCTTTTTTATATGTAAACTTTAAGCAAACTATCCTGGATTTTTTTTGAAATTTTGAGTTTGATAACTAGTTTCTGTTTTTTTTTTTTTAGATTTTGGAGCCTATGAAGTTTTCTTGAAATGCAACGTTATCCATTCTGCGTAGAAGTAAAGTATTTTCTGTGAGATTGAATCCTTAATTTCGTTTTTTTCCGGAAATTTCTGTTTACTTTTTTGTAAATTGTTCCCTTTTTCACCATTTTAAAACTTTTAGAAGTTTTAAAATTCTTTTAAAATCTCGTGAAACATTTTTGGAAATTTTTTGAGAAACAGAAACCCTAACTGTTGACAATAGTGTAGGGTTCGGAAAGAGGACCGAAAGAAAGGCGAAAATAGTAAAACAAAAAGGAAAACTGAAACCGAAGTAGTGAAAAGGGAAAGGAAGGCGATAGGAAAAAAATAAAACGAAAAAAGTAAGGCGTAAAACAGTAATTTAGACTCGTGTGAGAAAACATAAATTGAAAGGAAAGGTGAAGCAAAAAGTAGTAAAACAAAAAGAAAGGCAAACTCTTTTAATTTAGTCTTTTCTTAGTAAATTGTGAAGAAGGCTGAAAGGATAATAGCAAACCGGAAAGAAAAGGCGAAAGGAAATTAGCAATTTAGTCTCAGAAAAAAGAAATTTAGTCTTGAAAAATAGTCACACGTACTTGTGTGAGAAGAAAAAAGCTTGTGTGAAAAAAAAAGATAAAGAAGGTGAAAACTTAGGATGGTCGGAGGAAGCTCTCGGAATGATGGACTCCCCTTTATTAGCAGCTCCAATATTTTTGCTGCACTTGAGGGTAGAAAGAAAAAGACAGGAAAGAGGAAAGGTGACAAAACAGGAGCTTCAGGTGGAACCTCAGGTGGAAACAACAATCAGCAGGACAGCAGTACGAGAGAAGAGACAAAGGAGGAGCCTCAATTTTGGGCTGCCACACAGGTGATGGCACGGTCCTGGGCGGATTGTGACGAAGATGACGATGATTATTTTGCTACCACTGCCCCCCCTCCGCTTGTGAATGAGGGAGGAGGGGGAGATGGTGAGGGAAAAGCAAGAGGAGGAGAGGGACAGAATGGGCCAGTAGGAGAAGAAAGTGAGGGAGAGGAAGAAGGGGAGGATGAAGACGATGGAGAAGAGGGAGAGGAGGGAGAAGGAGAGGGAGAAGCAGAAGAAGGGGATGGAGATAGAGAGGGAGATGGGGAAGTTGGGGAAGGGAGAGAGAAAGTGGATGGAGGAGAGGTAGCGAAAAAGGGACAGGGAGGAGGAGTTTCTTCAGTGGCTTTACAGAAAGAAACGGAACGACAGCTGTCAAAAAAAGAGTTGAAGAAAAAGGAATTGGAAGAGCTGGATGCTGTTTTGGCAGAACTGGGATTATCATCCGGTAAGTTTAAAATTAGGATAAGTGTCTCTCTCTCTCTCTCCCTGTGTCTCTCTACACTCCCCCTCTCTCTCTCTCTCTCTTTCTATCACTTTCTCCTTCCTCTCCCCTTCTCCTTCTTTCCCTCTTGTCTTTCCCTCTATCACGGTCTCCCTTTCTTTCCCTCTTTTTCTCTTTTTCTCTTCTCACTCTCTCTCTTTCTCTCGCTTTTATTCTCCATCTCTCGCTTTTATTCTCCACATCTCGCTTTTATTCTCCATCTCTTGCTCTCTTTGGCTATCCCTCTCTCCCTCTCTCTCCCTCTTTCCCTCTGTGGCTTTCTCACATTCTCTTTTCTCCTCCCCTCCCCTTTTCTCTCTCCCTCTTCCTCCCCCCTCCCTCCCCCCTGTCCGGCTCCCGTCTCCCCTCTCCTCCTCTATCTCTTATTCTCCCCCTCTCTCTCTCTATTCCTCTCTTTCTCTCCTTCTCCCTCTCTCTCCATCTCTCACTTGTTCTCCTTCTCTCCCTTTCTCCTCCCTTTCTTTCTCTCTCGCTCTCTCTCATTCTCTCTCTCTCTCTCTCTCTCTCTCTCTCTCTCTCTCTCTCTCTCTCTCTCTCTCTCTCTCTCTCTCTCTCTCTCTCTCTCTCTCTCTCTCTCTCTCTCTCTCTCTCTCTCTCTCTCTCTCTCTCTCTCTCTCTCTCTCTCTCTCTCTCTCTCTCTCTCTCTCTCTCTCTCTCTCTCTCTCTCTCTCTCTCTCTCTCTCTCTCTCTCTCTCTCTCTCTCTCTCTCTCTCTCTCTCTC
>JBBHKE010002995.1:7500-27014 GCA_037447655.1 Zygnema cylindricum | reverse complement strand
TCTCTCCACCTCCCTCTGCCTCTGCCTCTGCCTCTGCCTCTGCCTCTCCCTCTCCCTCTCCCTCTGCCTCTCCATCTGCCTCTCCCTCTCCCTCTCCCTCTCTCCCTCTCTCTCTCTCCCTCTCTCTCTCTCCCTCCATCCCTCCCTCCCTCCCTCCCTCCCTCCTAAAATGTTGTGGGCTCCATTGCCCCAAAGAATGCACAGTTCACAAGTAGCCTCTAGGATAGCATCAACCCACTTTGGTTTCCCCTCCAATATCTACCACCCTGCCAAGCAACGACTCTGATCGAATTCATCCAGTGAAGCCAAGACTAATGAAGATGAAGAAGGCAGGACTTCTTGTTCAAAGACAACTGCTGGTAGTGAAGATGATGAGGATGCAGGTATAGTCATCTCAGAATGAAAACAATCAAGAGGCTTTCACAAAAACCAGTCTTAAAGACAACAACCTCAATAGTTGATAAATCACAAACCAGAGTTACAATAGCTCTGCAAATCCACCCACTACAACGTAGATGATAACAAGAAATACACACAAAACATAACAAATAATTTTGCCCATAGATTTGTGAGATATTCGCAGTTAAAATTACCAAAAACAACATCTACAGATGTTGCTACAAATTGTTCTTAACTCCAGAAATGACTAAGTCCTACTTATGTACACTAAAGCTTCACTATTAAATGTACAATGGCATACCTGGCGTACATCTAACAATCTGAAACACCTACTATTGTGCGTATACCCGAAATGACAAGGTATGTCAAACAAAGGAATCCTACACTTGTCAAGTAATCAAATAAAGACAAAGACCAACTCAAACGAATATTTACAACTGCGTAGGATTCCGTTTTCCACATCAGATCATCGTGTACATGATCCACTCTGACCAACATATGTCGGGAGTCTCCGCCCGCCGCCCGCCGCCCGCCTTTCACATGAAGGTCCATAGGTGAACCGCCACGTGTCATTTCGGTCCTCAGGTGTATCCATACACCGACAAACAAATATTTCGAAATACACTATTCCTTGTACCGACGCGTGTCCTGGGAGTGTATTCATTGGTGTACTCCTCAAAGAGTCACTACAACACCAATTCTAGTTCGTACTGATCCGACTTACAGAAAACATTCTAAGTTCTAAAACTCTCTCTCTCTCCCTCACATTCGGAGGCATGAAGAGGGCTAAAGCTTTCCAAAACAACACTCCCTTAAAGCTTTATACTCTACTAGCCACTTAAACCACATGCCTTTCTACAAAAAAATAATTTAGGTGTTGGCGAAGGTTTAGTCATCATGTCATCAACCATAAACTCATTTGGTAAATAATCGAGTTTCAAAACTCTTCCCATAACCTTCTCTCTCACAAAATGCAGCTTGATGTCAATGTGTTTGGTCTTGACGTGATGGCTAGGGTTAGATGCAATAGCAATAGTAGCCTGATTGTCACACCACACTATCTGAGGCCCACACTGCATAAACAAAAGCTCTTGAAGAAGAGACTATACCCAAAGTAACTCTTTGACAGCTGAGCTGACCGCCATGTAGTCAGCCCCTATAGTTGACTGAGCTGTCACCTTCTAAAGTTTGGTGCTTCAACCACATGCCCCACTTCTAATATTCAGAATATATCCGGTGGTAGAGCGTCAACTTGGCATTTCTCTATAGCTCGAATCGCTCCAAATTTGAATTTTTATTTCGTCTCCACCGAGAGAGAGTCAGAGGTTTTGATTACCAACAACATATCTAAAAACTCTCTTTGCCTCCTCCCAGTCTGACTTATTTGGATTTTGCAAACTTCGGCTTAAAGCTCCAACAATTGCTGCAATATCCGGTCGGATACAATTCATGAAGTAGATAAGACTCCCAACAATCTGTAACAACAACCTCAAATGTAAAAATTGTATGGTCACTCTACAACATGACCTTCCCAGTGACATGTACCGGATTGGAAGCCATGGTTCGTCCTCTCGTCTTCTCCGGTGTCCATTTATATGTTGCCATGTGGTGCTTTGTGATGCTACCTCCGAAAGCCGCCAAAAGGTTCATTCAGGGTTGGCGGTTGCAGCGATGGCTGTCTAATGAGAAATATTTACACGGTTGAGATTCGTGTCCGTGCGTGACGCTTCGCGTTTATGTATGACGTCGTCATGTGAATGTGCGCTGTCGGTTCACATGCGGCTATATGTTTGTTTTCGTTGTTTAAATGAATTAGACGCTTAGTCACTCTTTTTTAACCTATCCCACTTTCTTTATCGACTCTACACCGACTTAGCAGATAGGGCAATGTAGGACCCTAGATTAAATCTGGGTCGGTCCAACCATTTTGGTAAATTTAGTTATATTTCTATCTATCTGAGCCAATTTGACAACCAACAGTGGCTTTCTCTCTCTATCTATCTGGCCTTCTCTCTCTATCTATCTTTTTGAGAGTCTTCAACTATTAAAGACATAAAAAAAAAGAGAAGATATAAATTATCTTTTTCAACACTCCGCTTCATTTTTGGCTCTCTTTCTGCCAATCCACAACCATTTATGCAATAAATTAATTTTCGTGAGGGAACGGCTTATGTCATCATTTCGGCTAGCATTTCCCCATCTAGTTTGTACACAAGTTTGATGATTTTGTTTTCAACTTTCTCTCTAACAAAACTAAGCCTTATGTTCATATGCTTAGCTTTAAAATGATGCCTGGGATTGGCAGCAATTGCAATTACTGCCTGGTTATCATAGAAAATGTTTTGCACTCCATTATTTATAAATCCCAATTCTTCCAGCAAAGATTTCACCCACATTAATTCTTTCACAATTGCGCATGAAGCCATATACTCAGCCTCCATTGTAGATTGAGCGGCAACTTTCTGCTGTTTGCTACTTTTGCCGCATGCACCCAACCCAATTAACAAAACATATCCCGAAGTTGACCTTCTGAGTGGCACATCTTTATAAGATTGTCTTCTTTTCAGCTGATTTATTTTTTCAATAGATTTACTCAAAACTAGCAAATCATCTTCATAAATTGCAATGAAAATGACACCATTTTCATCTTCAAAAAGATAGACCGAGTGATCTGAGCTGATCCGTACGTAACCCTGACCGGTAAGGAACTCATCCAATTTTATGTTCCACTGTCGGGGCGCTTGTTTCAGCGCATATAGTGACTTAATCAACTTGCACACCTTGCTTTCTTCTCCTTTTATCTACAAATCCCTCCAGTTGTTTCTTGAAAATTTCTTCTTCTAATTCCCTATTTAGAAAAGGGCTTTTTATGCCCGTTTGCTGTATTTTCATGTCTTCCGCTGCAAGAAGACTTGGAAAGATTCTAACTGAGGGAAACCGAACTCCCGGTGCAAAGGTCTTTTCATAATCGATTACCTCTTTTAGAGTGTATCCTTTTGCTACCAATCTAGCCTTGTACCTTTCTATAGAATTACCAGGGTTCAGTTTTAGTTTAATAACCCATTTACAACCAATGGTTTCCTATCTAGTGGATAATCTACTAACTCCCGTGTGTTTGCCTCCATTATAAAACCCATTTCCTCATTAATAGCTGTTTTCCATGTTTCCCCTTCCAAGCTATTTATAGCTTCTAGATATGTTTTAGGTTCTTCACGATGGGATAACTTGGTTAAATTACCGTTGTCTAGTCTCTTTTGAATCCGTTTGCTGCTTTTCCGTCCTCCTTCAAATTTTTATGACGGTATTGAGGGTATCCTTAGATTTTGTTTGGGTATCTCTTTGTAGAAATTAGTGGATTTTTGGGTATTTGCTAGGTCTTGTAAAGAAATATAAAATGGATTAGTTAAGTCAAGGCAGATGGCTCTTAACATCTCTTTAAAGTTTCCACACTTATTGCAGTCAATGAAGACCAAAGAAGGAGATGGAGCCATAGCCGAGGGAAGGAAAAGGTAAGAACGTAGGGAAGATAAGAGTGAGTCAAGTCACTCTAAACAAAAACGTGAATCCGGTAGGACTCGGACCTTAGACCGGCAGAGCGAGGCGCAATCATTAGCTCTAACCAGTTAGTCGTAGAAGATTGTGGAAGCATATAGGATTCGATTATTTATTTAATATTGTAACTATAGGATAAATCATTCAACAGATTAACTAACTTTTTGTAACATAGATTTAACTGTAATATTAGCATGTACGGTGCCTCACACAAAACAAATGTACAAGACATTTTTTGGACGGCTAAAATCAAAATCCGGTCTACATCGGACGGCTCACATGTAAGCCGACATCGCGGAATGACCGCTTTGGCGGTTTGTGGCCATAGCGTCCCCTAAGGACTCGTGGCATACTCCCATTGCTCAGCAAAATTACTGGAAAGCACCAGAACGAGTCTAGAGACAACAGGCATTTGCCGTTCGGCCACATCTTACACTGAGTGTAAACGAAGTACCTGTTTTTCTATGACACCCGGTGCAGCACCAGCTTGTTGCTGAAGTAGTAGCCATCACAAAACAAAAGAAAAAAAACACTCAAGAAACCAAATTTGAGCCACTACATAAAGCAATCAATATAGCCACATGCCCCCAAACTTTATAAAAGTAGAGTATACATTGTGTGTTGAAAACTCACAAAGGTCTAAGAAAAACGCCCAAATAAAACAAGAGATATAGCCAAAAGAATATCCCTTAAAATGCACATATGTGTTCATTGAAACCTCATAAAAAAAATACATGAAAGTCACTAAGTCCTAGAATTTATACTAATAAATTCTACTACTTCTTATCTAGCCAATCATAGCAGTGTAAAAAATGTTGCGGTACTCTCTAACCGTACTTTAATGTACTATGATTAGGTACTTGATGTACGTTAATATATTCAATAGTGCGTCTAATATTCCGTACAAACACACAAACCCTAATTGTCTACGAACGTCTTTTACTAACTGTACACATTAATAAACAAATATGTGTGAAGACAAACTTCAGTTTCCACCAAGTTATCACTGACATTGAAACTTTATATGTGACGAGATTCGCCGCGTCATTGTGGTCCACTTTCAGATTGTGCTAAATCTTTGTCAATCCGATGTTGTTTATGTTGTTCTGAGACAAGTGTTGGTACTGAAGATGAAGAAGATGCAGCAGTAGTCATCGTAGAACAAATCAAGAGAGGAAGCTTCCACAAATACCGATGCCTTTTCAGCAACTTTGACAGACTATAACTTTCAGAAAAACGCTTCAAACGTCCTGAAAGTTTGCCACAATGTAGATAACATACAAAGAAACACACAAACAAAATTTCAATCAATTCCGCTCACAAATCTGTGAGATATGTAGAAATGAAATTACATAAAACTGAGTGTACAGTTTTCATATCATTTGTTCCTAAAAATCAAATTCACTAAGTCCTACTTTTATACACCGAAACTACACTAAGCTGTACGGAGGCATTCCAGCCGTTCATCTAACATTCTATCACAAATATTTACACCGAAGTTCAGACAACGTAAAGTGATAATGATCTAGTCACGCCTCGTCACTATTTGTTGGCGGCGGCTGTCAGCGGTCCGATTAGAGGATTTGGCACCGTAGAATTGACTTCACGAAGTCCAGTGGTCCTGCCGAATTTCCGTACGTCCACGGAGGACATACTCACGCATTCTCCCAAGTGACGACACGTGTCCCAAGTGTGAATGAACCGTGAACTCCCAACTTCACTGTCACACTAATTTCGGTAAGTACTGAACCGAACTCAACCAAAAATAGCTTAAGTCCTGAACAGCTCTCTCTCACAGCTGAGGCATAAAGAGGACTAAAGCTTTCTAAAAACAACAGTTTATCGGACGGTATGTCATAATTATGTCGTGCGCGCCATTTCGTAATTTTCATTTTACATAGGAGCCGTCCGATGTGATCTCTTTAATTTTGTGTAGTCCAGATAGTCACTGTACACTAATTGTGATACACAGTTTGAAACAACTCTGAAAAATGTTTCCAAGTCTTGGAGTTTCCCTCTCACAAAATATAGAGATGACCAAAGTTTTTTAAAACCAACACTCCTCTAAAGCTTTGGACTCTCTTAATCACGTAACCCATTAACATCTCTGCAAAACTGTAACTTAGGAGCAAGCAAGGCATTTTTCAACATGGTAGCCACCATTTTCTCATCCGGTAAATAACAAAGTATCAGAATTCTACCAAAGACCTTCTCACGAACAAAATGCAGTGTGATATCCATATGCTTGGTCTTCAAGTGATGTGCAGGATTAGATACAATGGCAATGGTAGCTTGATTGCCACACCACAAAGTTTGCGCATCAATTTGCAAGAAACCAAGCTGTTGAAGTACAGATTTCACCCATAGCAATTCTTTGATGGCTGAATATGCAGCCATGTATTCTGCCTCCATTGTTGACTAGGCAGTGATCTTTTGAAGCTCGATGCTCCAACAACACGTTCCTTTTCTTATTTGTTAAACTTATCTTGTTGTAGATCGTCTGCCCGACATCTCACTGTAGCTCGCATCACTCCATGTTTGAAGTTTTACTTCGTCTCCACCAAGAGCTAGCTTGACCTCCTAAGTCCTTTCCAAGTATATTAGGACTCGTTTTGCTACCTGCTAATCTTATTTTCATGGATCCTTTAGACTCTTGCTCAGAGCACCTATTACCACAGCAATGTGCGGACGTGTACAATTCATATAATAGATCAGACTCCCAACAATTAGTCGATAGGGAATCTTTTCCATAAAATTTGACTCCCCTATTTCTAGACTTTCTCGCACAATTATTCCCGAGTCCATTTATGCTCCTTCTAATTTATGTCTGAAATCCATAAGAGTGGCATCTCCTTTTACATCTTTTTTGTCAAATTTTTCCAGCATATTCTCTATAGCCTCTTTTTGTGTAAGTCTAATAAATCTCCTAGTCCTATCTCTCTCTACTTGTATACCAAGAATATACTTTGTCCATTGTAAATCTTTCATTTTAAATCTAGTTTTTAAGGCTTTTTTGATTTTGTTAATTCCCTTAATTGTTTTAGAAATAATTAACAAGTCATCCACATATACAGCAAGAATTTTTTTTCCATCTTCTCCCTGTAGGACATAAACTAAGAGATCAGATCTAATCCTAGTGAATACGCGAGTAGTTAAATACTCATTTATCTTTAGATTCTACTACCTCGTGGCCTTTTTCTTAAGCCCATAAAGTGATTTCAGTTGTTTGCACACGAGACTATCTTTTCCCTTCTTTTGGTACATTTCTGGTTATTTCATATATATTGTTTCTTCTAGTTCCCGATATAAGAAGGCAGTCTTAACATCCATTTGATGTATTTCTATATTTGTAATTATGTGACCTCCTTAGGTGCACAGAAACTAAAGCTTACTTGAAGCTATCCAGGATAATTTGAAATGCCCTTTTCCCTTTGAATTAAGTGCCTCCCAAGTAGGCAAATATTCTGGTTTCCTTCACCTCTGTGAAGGTTAGACTCCCCTAAGCCTTATGCAAAAAAAACACTTAAAACGCCTTTCCATGCGATTAAATTTCAAATGGCAAAGATGCCAATTTTTATACAAGTTGAGAGAGAGAGGGGTGACTATCTGCTAGAAAAGTTGAAGTCCTAGATTCTTTCTCTAAACCTAAGTTGAAGTCCTAGATTCTTTCTCTAAACCCCCTACTACTGATGTACGGATCTAATCAAAAGACAGTACAGTATAAGAAAGTACAGCTGCGGATGTACTTCTTTTAGGCCATTGTACGACATGGCCATGGAGGGAACGTCTGTCACTTTTGGACTTGTCTCCGGGTTTCCTACAAATCCTATATTCAAATGACAAGGCGCCACGTAGCACTTGGTGACAAAACATCCGAAAACAACAAAATGGTTATTCTGAAATGTCTGCTTGAATAGGTGCAGTCCCATGTTAACTGACATTTGATGTGCGCTGTTCAAATTAGCTGACTGCCCGTATATAAAAATATTCTAACTGTCTCTATGTTTACTGTCATGTAAATTTGTTAATCGGCTTAATCTGCCAATATTAGTTTAAATACTTATCACGCCTTATATATCGTAGCACTGAACCTAGACTATAGGACAACGCTACCGACTACTGGCTACTAACTATAAGACCAGGATCAAATCCTTCGCTCGTCTGTCTTTTTGCTTACAGCTAGGATATCTTCCCCTTTGGCTGCTTTGGTAGCCATGGCTCATGGCTCCATCTCTCTCTGATCACTCATCAGTGACTACAACAAATATGATAAATGGAGAGGGAGAGAGTGGAGCTTAACCATTTAAATAGATTATCTTTTAATTTATATCCTGACCTAGAAAATACATAAAACTCATTTTTTTAACACTCCTTTTATATTCTAGTCATTTTTTTCTTTATGTCCACATTTTTCCCTACGATATTTTAGCTTAGGAGATGGGATTGGTTTTTTCATCATGTCATCCACCATTTCCCCATGTGGTTTGTACTTCAAACTCACAATTTTGTTTTCCACTTTTTCTCTTACAAAGCTTAATCTTATATCGATGTGTTTAGCTTTAAAGTGATGCTTTCGGTTTGCTGCAATTGCAATGGCAGCTTGGTTGTCACAAAACACTTTCTGAACTCCAACCTTCATGAATCCAAGTTATTGCAAGACAAACTTCACTCAACAACCACTTTTTGCTGCTTGCCGCTTCAGCAGCATACACCATTTCCAACATACAAAACATATCCAGATGTGCACCTCCTCATAGAAGCATCACCATAACTGGGATCACTCCAAATGGTGATGTTAGTGTTCTCCCCTCCCAGATGTTACCAAAGACCCGTGGTTCCTATCAAGTATCTCATAACCGTTTTAGCTGCCTCCCAATCTATCTTTCTAAGATCATTTAGACTCCCACTGAGTACTCCAACCGCTGTACTCAACCACTGCAACTATGCCTGGTCTTGTACAGTTTATAAAATAAATCACACTCGCATCACCATAACTGGGATCACTTCAAATGGTGATGTTAGTGTTCTCCCCTCCCAGATGCAACCAAAGTCCCGTGGTTCTTATCAAGTATCTCATAACCGTTTTACCTGCCTCCCAATCTCTCTTTCTAAGATCATTAAGACTCCTATTGAGTACTCCAACCGCTGTACTCAACCGCTGCAGCTATGTATCACACTTCCTACGATCTGTTTGTAAGGGATTGCCGTCATAAACTGTCTCTCTTCTAGACTCATTTCTTCATCAATGATAGCTACATCTCCTTCTACACTCGCGTCACTTACTTTCTTTAAGTCCATGGGAGTAGTACAACTGTTTGCGTTATCCATTTGAAACGTTTCTAACATGTTTCTGATTGCCTCTTTTTGAGTTAACATGATTATTCTTTTCTCTCTTTCTCTTTCCATCTGAATTCCCATAATATATCTTGCCTCTCCTAAATCTTTCATGTCAAATCTGCTCCTTAAATCTTTCTTTAACTTATTTATCTTTTTGATGGACTTACTTAATACCAACAAATCTTCTACATTGATGGCAATAAAAATCACCTCCTCCTCATTTTCAAAAATGTAAATTGAGTGGTCAGATTTGATTCTGATATATCCCAGATTGGTTAGGAATTCATCCAGTTTCTTATTCTATTGTGTGGGACCCTTTTTCAGAGCATACAAAAACTTGATAAGTCTGCAAACTTTACTCTCCTCTCCTTCTTCAACAAATCCTTCTGGTTGTTTTATGAAAATATCGTCCGCTAGTTCACTACCGAGGAAGGCAGTTTTAATATCCATCTGATGGATCTCCTTATCTTCCGCTGCAGCTAGACTGAGGAGAATCCTTAATGAGGGAAAGCGTACAATTAGTGCAAATGTCTCTTCATAGTTGATTCCCTCGTGTTGGGTAAGACACTTTGCCACTAATCTTACCTTGTACCTCTCACTTGTGTTATCTGGATTAAGTTTTAGTTTAAACACCCATTTACACCCAATCAGTTTTCTGTCCAGAGGGCAGTCCACTAATTCCCAAGTATTGGCGTCCATAATGGAAGGCATCTCATCATTAATGGCTCTGACCCATCTGTCCTTCATTGGATTGTTTAGTGCCTATGAGTAAGTTTGAGGTTCATTTAGGAGTGACAGTTTTGTAACCTTGTTCACTGCCAGTTTTCTTGCAACTTTTTGCTGCTCATTCGCCCTCCCTCAAACTTAGAGGCACGAATGGATGGTAATCTTGGGTTTGTCTGAACCACTTCATCTGCTCCCCTGTTCATGGGTCAGATTCTTCTTCCTCTTCTTCCTCCTCCTTTGAGTGAGCTGGTTGTTGTGGTACTACCAGTGGCTCGCTCTCGGTGTGATTTTCTTCTAAATATGCATTGATTTGTGGATTCATGCTGTTGTCAAGCAGATCTCAGTTTACTTCACTTTCTGATTCAAATCTGACTCTGATAGTTTTTGAATACTTGAAGGGATCTACAAATTTCCCTTCATCCATCACCACTACATGTTTTACCATAATAATGTCTTGCTTTCCTAGATCATACATTCTATATCCTTTGACATCTTCATCATACCCCACTAACTATTTTGGTTTCCCCCTAGCATCGTGTTTCTAGTTAGATTTTTCAATGTTCAAACTATATACTTGGCTTTCTAAACACCATTAGATGTGACACATCTGGCTTCCTACCGACCCATCTCTCATACGGTGTTTACCCTTTAACAGTTGAGGTAAGAACTCTATTCTTAATATAGTTTGCACAATTCATAGCTTCTGCCCAAAAGCGTCTTGCTATTTTGTTATCTGTTAGCATACTTCGGGCACTATCACCTAAAGTTTTGTTCAACCTTTTCAGCTACACCATTATGTTCTGGATTTTCTGGAACAGTCTTTTGGTGTTGCACTCCCTTATGTTTCAAAAACTCTTCAAACTGATTAGATGTGTACTCCCCCCTATTATCACTCCTAATTCTCTTAATGGGAGTTCCATGAAGCTTTTCATTCCAATCTTTGTACTCTTTAAAGTATACTGGTGCCTTAGACTTTGACTTAAGAATATAGACTCTTGATTTTTTAAACTAATCATCAGTTATGGTGAGCATGAATCTTTTCCCTCCCACTGAGGGCACTATGGCTTCCCACCAAATATCTATGTGGACCAGATCCAATGACTTTTCTCCTTTATATGTGGCAGATTTGGAAAAGGGCAATCTTTGACACTTACCTTGGGCACATCCACTAGAATCACTCATCATTTCATTGTCCCCAAACTCAATACCTTCCACTACTCCCTGCCTTTTCATTTCTTTTAATCTGTCTAGATGCACATGTCCTAAGCGTTTATGGCATATCATCATATCAGGGACGCCAACATTATAAGCTCTATTCTTTTCATTACTCAGGTTCACCCTAAACATTCCTTGGCTACCCTTCTCAGGAATGTGTAGAGTATATTTCATCATCAAACTTGGCGTTAAAGACTATTTTCCTAGTGTAGGTCTCAAAATCTTTGTCATTCAAAACAGAAGTTGGGATAAGATTCTTACTCACCTGAGGTATGAGAAGCACATATGAGAAAGTGACTATAGACGTATGACCTTCCATTAGTATTTTTAGATATAGTGATCCCACTAAATTAGTAGTCACCAATCTCCCATCCATGTACTCTATCTCTACAGTGGGAATCTTCCTCAGCTTTGTAAACAAGTGTTTTTCACGACAGAAATGCATTGAGGCACCTGAGTCTATGATCCAACCTTCTTCTGAAGCTTCTCGGGCAGCTACGATCGCACACTTTTGCTTTCGTGGGTGCAACTCTGAGACCTCCATAGGTCCTCAGAGTAGGCAACTCACACGAAGCCTCTAGGATAACCCTCACCCCTTTGTGTTTCGGCAATAATAACAACCACCTTGGCAAACAAAAACTCTGACCGCCTTCACCTTTTTGAAGGGAAGACCTCCCTGAATCGATAACAAAACGAATCTCTGAATTTGCTCCACTGAGCAGTGAGTTATGGAGGGTCAAAGTTGACCTTTTGTACATAAGCTCTTTGGGAGAGAGGTTCATATCTACCAGTTTTTTCTAAGTCCTATCTCTCTCTAAAACTCCATCTACTGATGTACGACACCAATTATATTACACTGCCGTACACAAAAGTTCAGCTGCCGATGTACTTTTTGTACGAATATTGTAGGACATAGCCTAAATCTTGACACATGTCATATCTGCATTCGGTCCCGTAATCCTTCGAGATGCCGCGATCAAATGTAATTGCGCCACGTGTTATCTGATGTGGTGATGACCACAAACCGTCGAGATTTTCTTCCACGATCTCGACATTCTTCTCGACCGCCTAATTGAATGCAGATTTCAATTGCAGCCGTCATGAATACTTGCGCGGTATTTGTTTTGTTTAAAGAAACAAATGCGCGGTACTAATTTTTTATTCAAACCATAATCCGTGTTTTTACATAACTGCATCTATGTATCGCGTAAACAGTTGTCGTTAAATGAACTATCCTACGTGGCACCATTTAAATAACTAACGAACCCTATAGCATGTAACTCTAGTACTAGACTTAATGGATAAGTCTACCGGCTACCGGCGGCTTTATCAAACAGAAGGTACCAAGATCAAATCCTGGATGTGACATCTTCCCTTTTAGTAAAGAAACCACCAATCCGTAAATCAACCACTTTATTCCCCGTAAACCTCTAGATAGCCTAGGTACCCATAGCTCTAGCTTCCTCTCCAACTTTCAGTGACTGCAACAAGTGTGGGAGTTGAAAAGAGGAGTTAGAGGCAGATTGCCTCGGCTTCTTTTCTACATTATATATTTGACCTAGAAAATACTAAAAGAACCATCAATTTCTACACTCCCCTTATTTTCTAGTCACTTTTTAATTTCAGACCACACTTCTCCCTCCAGAAAATTAACTTAAGGGAAGGTACAGGTTTGGTCATCATATGTGCTACCATCTCGCTATCTCGTCAGTACTCTAAACTGATAATTTTGTTTTCTACTTTCTCTCTAACAAAGCTAAGTCTATTGTCCATGTATTTGGCTTTAAAATAAAGTTTAGGATTGGCAGAAATAGGGATTGCTGCCTAATTATTACAAAGAATTTTCTGCACACCACTCTTAAGGTAACAAAGCTTACAAACAAAGACTTGACCCACATCAATTCTTTTACAGCAGAGCAAGAGGTCATATACTCAGCCTCCATGGTGGACTAAGCAATAACCTTTTGCTGTTTGCTACTCCAATAGCAAGCCCCATCTACCACACATAATACATATCCAGAAGTACATCTCCTCATCGGAGCATCACCATAACATGAAACTCTGTGTGCTCCATTGCACACAGAAATTGCAGATCCAAAAGAAGCTTATCTAGATAGTGTAGAAATTAATGATCCATTTAAAGTATTTTCTAGGTCTAAATAGGAATATAGAAAGAAGCCGAGGCAGTCTACCTCTAACTTGTCTCTCCAAACTTTCAAACTTGTCGCAGTCACTGGGAAATTGGAGAGGGAGCTAGAGCCATGGCTACCTAGGCTAACCAGAAGTTTACGGTATTATATATTAGTTAGGGGTTTTATTCTAAAATGATATAGTGCTGGCTACAGGATTTGATCCTTGTACCTACCGGCCGGCAGACAGACGGTAGAGGGTAGCCTTAGCCGTTAAGTCTTCATCGAATGTTACATAATGAAGGGTATGATATTTATTTAAATGTTATTGAGTAGGAAAATACATTTAACTATAATTGATTACGAGAGACATAGATCCATAATTGTAAAAGTACGGATAGCGGTACGGATAAGAAACAAATACCGCGCATTTGTTTTTTTATAGAAAAGAATATCGCTCATGCATTTATTATGGCTACGATTAAATATGAATTTAATCGGACGGTCGGAATTAACGCCGAGATCGCGGAAGAGGATTTCGGCGGTCTATGGACATCGCCACATCCGACGACACGTGGCGGAATAACATGGGATCGCGGCATCTCCGAGGATTACGGGAGCAAATATAGACATACCACGTGTCGACATTTAAACCATGTCGTACGATGTTTGTATAGAAAGTACACCGGCAGCTGTACTTTTGTGTACGGAGCTGCATTGTGATTGGCTCTGTACATCAGTAGATAGAGTCTGTGAGAGAGATAGGACTTGGAAAAATTAGGAGATAGGACCCTCTCTCCCAGAGAGCTTCTATACAAAAGGTCAACTTTGACCCTCCATAACTTACTGCTCAGGGGAGCAAATTCAGAGATTCTTTTTGCCATCGACTCATGGGAGTCTTGTCTTCACAGGGGTGAAGTTGGTCAGAGTTTTTGTCTGCCAGGGTGGCAGTTATTTTTGCTGAAACACAAAGGGGTCAGGGTTATCCTAGAGGCTTCTTGGAAGCTGTCCACTCTGAGGACTTAAGGAGGTCTCAGAGTTTCAGGTTATGGGCCCACCCTCTAGGGTACCAATCTTTTATGGAATTGGCTTCATATACTAGGAAAGTATGATGATAGGAGCTCTATGCGAAAAAAGGTTTTGGGGGATAGTGAGTGGACGGTTGGGGCGTCCATCAAGTCTTGGAATTCCTCCAGGGCTTGGAGGAAGCAGATTCACCAGAAAAGAGGATCCACCTTCAACGGAGGAAACAAAAGAAGGAGAGGTGGTGGACAAAGAAAAGGAGAAGGAGGCTACCACACCAATAACAACTGGTTCAGCATTCATGTCACCTATTCCGAGGAACGAGGAGAATGTTACTGAAACCTGGGACTTCAACAATATGGCGGCAAAGCACTTCATCCTACGCCATCTCACTCAAAGACTTGCATGTTCTCATGTGGAGGTAGAAAGGGCATCCGATCTTTGGATGGCTCTTATAGAGATGCACCGAAGTGGTAAGATTTAGCAACAACTGTTGGCTGATCAAAGAGTTAAGGAGTATGTATACAAAGGGGTGAAGATGTTGGATTTTTGCAATGAGCTTGCTACACCCTTCATGGAGCTAGAGAGTGCGGGAAAAGATTTTAGTGAAAAAGAAAAGGTTAACTGTTTACTGATGAAGTTACTCGATGAGTTCGAGAACATAGTCAACCGTGTGCAGGACTTGCCGGACTCAAGGTGGATATGGAACTCAGTGGTAGGGATGATTCTCGTTCGGGAGAATACGATTGAGATCCGAAGGGGAGGAAAGAGTGGCCAAGCCTTGGCAATTGCCACCGATTGGAGGAACAAGGATTCCCGGAAACCGGTCGGAAACTATGGGGGGAGGGAGCAGAAAAATCAGACCGGCGAGTTCAGACCAAGGGCTCCCAAAGATTTATGTCATTTTTGTAAGAAACCTGGGCACTATATGGCAGAGTGCACTAAGCTAACTGAGCTTCGGTTAAAGGAGGGGCAGACCGGTGGTACCCTTAGAGGAAAGAAACAGGCCTTTGTGACACAGGTACATGAGGCGGAATCTGAGGACGAAGACGATGAGCTCCTTTTAGATGAGGAGTTGGAGGCAAAAAACGAGGTTGAAATACCACGAAGGCAAAAATGTGCTTACGGTGGATTAAAAGGTGAAGCAGGCTGGATTGTAGATTCAGGTGCCTCCATGCACATGTGTAAGGATAGGCACCTGTTCACTAAGATAAGAAATATTCCCACCGTAGAGATAGAGTACGGCGATGGGAGGATAGTCACCACTACTCTTGTAGGATCAGTAGATTTGAAAGTGTTAGTAGAAGGAAAGACATCCATAGTAACATTCTCCGATGTATTGTTTATTCCGGAGCTGAACAAAAACCTTATCTCTACATCCTTATTAGATGATAAGGGTTTTTTTACTAGCACTAGGGAAGGAGTCTTTACTGCTAGTTTTGAGGAGGACGTCTATTTCATTGCTGAGAAAGGTAGCCATGAGATGTTTAGGCTGGTTTTAAGTAATGAAAAGAAGAAACTTTATTATGCTGGTGTTCATGATATTATGATATGGCATAAGAGGCTTGGGCATGTGAATCTAGACAATTTAAGAGAAATGAAAAAGATGGGAGTGGTGGAAGGGATTAAGTTTAGTGAGAATGATAATAAAAGTGATTGTAGTGGATGTGCTCAAGGTAAAACACACAGATTACCCTTTCCTAAAACAGCCACTTATAAGGGAGAAAAAATTCTAGATCTAGTACACACAGATATTTGGGGACCAGCTAAAGTGCCCTCACCGGGGGGGGAAGAGATTTATGATGACTATCACTGATGATTGGTCTCGGTATTCCCGAGTGTATTTTTTGAAAAACAAGTCCGAAGCTCAGGATTGTTTTAGACAATATAAAGCATGGAGTGAAAAACTTCATGAAACTCTAATCAAGAGAATAAGGAGTGACAATGGTGGAGAGAATACTTCTAACCAGTTTGAGGATTTTCTGAAGGATGGGGTCTAACACCAAAAGACAGTTCCCGAAAACCCGGAACAGAATGGGGTAGCTGAAAGGTTAAATAGAACACTAAGTGATAGTGCTAGAAGTATGTTGTCGGATAAGAAGATAGGAAAAAGGTTTTGGGCAGAAGCAATGAACTGTGCTAATTACTTCAAAAAAAAAGTTCTTACTTCAGCTATAAAAGATCAAACACCTTATGAGAGATGGACAGGCCGGAAACCAGACTTATCACACAAAGGTTTTCGGCAGTCAAGTATTCAGTCTAGATACAGATCGGTCTAATTGGAAGCTAGATCCTAAAGGAAAACCGGGATACTTATTAGGATATGATGAGGATGTTAAAGGATATAGAGTTTATGATCTTAAAAGAGAAGATATAATCTTAGTAAAGCATCTAGTAGTTATGGATGAAGGAAAGTCTGTGGATCCCTTCAAATATACAAAGTCAATAAAAATCAGATTTGAGTCAGAAAATTCTAATGACTTTGAGATCCTAACTATCCGGGTTTTAGAGAAGATGACATTCTTGCAGATACAAATCATACCGAAAAGGACTCGGTTGTGGAAACTTCAGTGACTACTCTACCCGAAGCGGAAGACGTGGTGGAAATTCATTCGGAATCAAGGGATAGGGGAGAAGCCGAGTTTGTTCGAAAGAATCCACGAGAACCATCTATTCCGGCCTCAGATTTTGAGGGGGGAAGGAGAAGTAGCAAAAGACTGCAAGAAAAACAGGTTAATAACAAGGTAAATAAACTATCTCATCAAGATGGACCTTAAACTTATGGAGAGGCGATGACTTTTCCAGAAAGAAATCGGTGGAAGACAGCCATCAATGAGGAGATGGCCTCAATTATGGCAGCCGATACTTGGGAGCTGGTGGATTGTCCACCTAACCGAAAACCAATTTGTTGTAAGTGGGTTTTCAAATTATAACTGAACCCAGATAACACAATCGAGCGCTACAATGCCCGATTAGTGGCAAAGGGGTTTACACAAAAAGAGGGAATTGACTACGAGGAAACCTTTGCCCCGGTGGTCACATTTCCCTCCCTCCGCATACTTCTCAGCCTGGCAGCAGCGGAAGACATGGAAAAGCACCAGATGGACATCAAGACAGCCATTTTGCATGGAGAATTGGAAGAGGAGATCTTCATGCGACAACCCAAAGGGTTTGTGGAGGAAGGAGAGGAGAGTAAGGTATGCCGGCTGATTAAATCTCTTTATGGTTTGAAACAGGCGCCTCGACAGTGGAATAAGAAGCTTGATGAGTTTCTTACCGGTCTGGGATATATCCGGATCAGCTCAGATCACTCAATCTATGTTTTCGAAGATGAGGAAGGTTTTATATTTATTGCAATTTATGTTGATGATTTGCTTGTCTTAAGTAAATCAATGGAAAAAAATAATAAACTGAAAACCGATCTTAAAGGGAGATTTGAAATGAAGGATATGGGGGAAGCAAAATATATTTTGGGAATTCAAGTAGAGAGAGACTGAAAAGAAAAATTATAAGATTGACTCAAAAGGAAGCAATAGGGAACATGCTTGAAAAATTTCAAATGGATAAAGCTAATAGTTGTACAACTCCAATGGAGTTGAAGAAGGGAAGTGAGGGGAGTGAGGAAGAAGGAGTCATAGTCTTAGACGAGGAATTATCCCCTGAAGAACAGAAGTTCATGTAGACTATTCCTTACAAGCAAGTAGTGGGAAGTCTAATCTATTTTATGAATTGTATCTGGCCGGATTTAGCTGCAGCTGCAGGGGTGTTAGGTAGAAGTCTAAATGCTCCCACTAAGAGGGATTCGGAGGCAGCTAAGAGAGTACTTAGATATTTGATAGGAACTAGGGATCTATGGTTACATTTGGGTGGGGAGATTACTGACATCACTACTTGGAGTGATGCCAGTTATGGTGATGCTCTGATGAGGAGATGCACTTCTGGATATGTATTATATGTGGGTGATGGGGCTTGTTGTTGGAGTAGCAAACAACAAAAAGTTATTGCTCAGTCCACCATGGAGGTTGAGTATATGGCCTCTTGCTCTGCTGTAAAAGAATTGACGTGGGTCAAGTCTTTGCTTGGTGAGCTTGGTCACCTTAAGAGTGGTGTGCAGAAAATATTTTGTGATAATCAGGCAACAATCACTATTTCTGCCAATCCTAAACATCATTTTAAAGCCAAACACATGGACATCAGACTCAGCTTTGTTAGAGAGAAAGTAGAAAACAAAATAATCAGTTTAGAGTACCGACCAGATAGTGAGATAGTAGCAGATATGATGACCAAACCTGTGCCTTCCCCTAAGCTAATTTTCTGTAGGGAGAAGTGTGGTCTGAAATTAAAGATTGACTAGAAAATAAGGGGAGTGTAGAAATTAATGATCCATTTAAAGTATTTTCTAGGTCTTAATAGGAATATAGAAAGAAGCCGAGGCAGTCTACCTCTAACTTCTCTCTCCAAACTCTCAAACTTGTCATAGTCACTGAGAAATTGGAGAGGGAGCTAGAGCCATGGCTACCTAGGCTAACCAGAAGTTTACGGGATTATATATTAGTTAGGGGTTTTATTCTAAAAAGATATAGTGCCGCCTACATGATTTGATCCTTGTACCTACCGGCCGGCAGGCAGACGGTAGAGGGTAGCCTTAGCCGTTAAGTCTTCATCGAATGTTACATAATAAGGGTATGATATTTATTTAAATGTTATTGAGTAGGAAAATTCATTTAACTATAACTGATTACGGGAGACATAGATCCATAATTGTAAAAGTACGGATAGTGGTACGGATAAGAAACCAGCACCACGCATTTGTTTCTTTATAGAAAAGAATATCGCATATGCATTATTACGGCTACGATTAAATATGAATTTAATCAGACTGTCGGAATTAACGCCGAGATCACGGAAGAGGATTTCGGCGGTTTATAGACATCGCCACATCGGACGACACGTGGCGGAATAACATTGGATTGCGGCATCTTCGAGGATTACGGGAACGAATCCGGACATACCACGCGTCGACATTTAGGCCATGTCGTACGATGTTTGTACAGAAAGTACACCGGCCGCTGTACTTTTGTGTACGGAGTTGCATTCTGATTGGCTCCGTACATAAGTAGATAGAGTCTGTGA
>JBBHKE010002995.1:0-2500 GCA_037447655.1 Zygnema cylindricum | reverse complement strand
GTTTATCCACTTCAAGACACCATGATTTAGTGATTATTGTAAAATTGTTTCTGTAATTATTATCGTAGATTAGTACTGTTAAAACAATCATAAATTTGTGAGCAAGATCCACATTTTAAATTGGTGAAAGATGCAATCTTCTAATAATTGGGAATATCGACATTGAAGATTCTTATTTTGTCAGTTTGAAATGATTATGCTTAGACCACTGGAGCGGTATTAGCGAAAAACATTTCATTATGTCATTTTCTATATTGTCCTTCTCTCTCATGCCCATAGGTATAGTGTCTCATTCTTGTTGGAGGAAAGCGATGTAAGATTTTTTGTTTAAAAATAAAGATTTCGAATGCAAGAAGTCTAGAATAGTCGATATGAGTGTGTGGACAAAATATGTTTTAACTGATATTTTTGATTTTAGGTTATTCAAGAAAACTTCTTGTGATGTGTGGGTGCAGGATTTAGAGGAGGAAAAGAAAAATCCACCCGTTCTTTTGCATATTAAAGCCGAATTAACGAAAGTAAGTTTTTTTTGTAGTTTTTTTTTGGTGCCTGTATGGGATAGTTTTTTTTGTAGTTTTTTTTTGTAGCGTGTGGGATCTAGACCACTTATCATCTACTTAAAGTAATTCATCAGTTGTAAGTTAAAGGAGGATCTTGATTTTAGTTCAGGTTAAGTGTAGTCTTTTCTTGAAGGCTGAAGTAATTTTTTTCGCAATTCTTGGGTTTTTCTTTTTGAGACTTGATTTAATTATAGACATTGTTGCTATGGCGAAGAAATTAGTGCTGACATATTGTTCTTAAACATATTTTTTTGTGGTACTTGCAGTTGTTCGAGTTCTTTCCAAATGTAATGTATTGAGATAGGAGGGTGTCCCTCGATCTGATTACATAAAGCAACTTGCAGCCGATCTTGTCACATGTTATGAATATAATGACTTTCTTATCGATTCCTTCCTTCAGGTATACAAAAAACTTCGTTTTTTTTTGTTTTGTAAGCTTGTTTAATTGATTCTGTCGCTATATTATCATTCCACATATTATGCTTATAGTGACTTTCTTACCGATTCTTTTTATCTGGTATATCAAAACATAGTTTTTCACTTCTTAAACTTTTTTAATTGATTCAGACATTCTTTTCTCCTTATTCACCAGTCAAAGGTGTGCTCTTTGAGTTTTGAGACTTCTGCTATTTCCCTTTCTATTTGTTGTGACTCTCGTTCCTATTCAATCTGGTCGGGGAAACTCTTTTACAAATTTATACTTAACTCTTTGATTATTAATTTAAGATTATTTTCAATTTTTATTAACTCTATTGTCCAATTCACTAATTTATATAATTGTATTAGTATATTCCTCGTGAAATTTTAACAACCCTGAGTTGAAAATTTTGGTCGTAAATGGGTTTATGAAAGCTGACCGTAGTTCTCATCCTTAACCGTACATGCAGGTTTTAACAATAGTACCTATATTAGAATGTTTTATTATTAAATGGGAATCATAAAAAACTACCCTATTTCTCATCCTTAGATCAGATCAAACAATTAAGTCGTAGCATTATAATGTAAGTGTATTTTGATTTAGCGTCACTGTATTCGTTTTAAGAATATTCGCCATTCAGGCATATCTGGCAAATGCAAAACCCCATTGATCGCATATTCCACACTAAATCATCAGGTTAATTTTTTTGACTTTCTTATGATTGAAAAATCTACAACATCTACTCATGCAATGCATATCGAAGAGATAAATCGAATTTTATATGGTGGCCAAAAAAAAAGCCTTAAGATCAAGAACAAGGTCAAAGGAGGAAGTGATGGAGAGAGAGGGAAAAGAGTAAAAAATGGCTGCCTTCAATGCCAAGAAAGGGGCTTGGAGCTTCTGTACAAAACCTACCTGAAGAATTCCTGCACGGGCTTCTTCTGATGGGTGAGGGAACTCGATTTTACGGTCGAGACGACCGGATCTTATTAGTCAAGAATATGAGCTCGATTCGTGGCAGCTATCACCTGGCACATAAGATAAAGACATAACAGAAGGAAAAAAAGAAAAAAAGGGGGGAAAAAGGGGGGTCAGTCAATTGCCAGTGAGAGACAGTGGGAGGAACAAAAAAAAAGAAAGTCGTTTGCGTGACATTAACATAAAACGCCGCAAACAGCAGAAAATGAAAATCCATAACCATGATAAAAACATCCAATCGTCGGCGAGTAGTAGGTGAGTGACAAAGAAAGTATTGATAGCATCACAAACCGCAACTAAATGCCGAAAAACACCAAACAAATCTGAAAGGTTCGTGGTTCAAACTGTAGTTAAGCAATCATTCATAACCTGCAATTCTGTGTCCTCCATTGGACCACAGAATACAGGAAGCCTCTAGATAGTATTTAACTAACCCACTTTAAGCCACAACCACTGCTGCCCAAGAAGGCAAACTGACAATTTGACTGCACCCTTGTGTAGCCTGGACTCCCCTGAGTCCGTAGAAAAAAGAATCACTGAAAAA
>JBBHKE010002994.1:124368-209865 GCA_037447655.1 Zygnema cylindricum | reverse complement strand
AAAGGGAACAGTGACGGTCTCTAGTTTTCAAAACTACCTGTCACATCTGAACTATTTTTTTTCCTTTCATCTACCGTCACATCTCGACTAACATGAACTTTCCTTCTAACAGGGTCATAAATTCTGTAAGCTTTTCTATTTATGTCATAACGTACAAAGATACCACTCCAACTCTTCTTGTCAAATTTCTTTCTATTTTGTGCTGGGATGTTGAAATTCTATAGGCTCCATTGCCCACAAAATCGGAGATCCAAAAGAAGCTAATCTAGATAGTGGCAACCCCAAGTTGATAAGAACCCAAATTAATGATCCCTTAACAATTAGAACTCCAATACACCTTCAACCCTGTGAAAAGAAGGCCTTCTGTGTGCTCAGTTCCATCACAGAATGCAAAGCTTGAATATGCGTTTTAGAAAATATTCCCCACTTTGACTTTCCCACTGAATAAGTGCCACCTTGGCATGTAAAGACTCTGACCAACTACACCCTTGTGTTGCTTGGACTCCCATGAGTCGGCAGCAAAAAGAATCACTGAATTTGCTCACCCGAGCATTAAGTTATGGCTGGTCAAAGATGACCTTTATAGTTACAAGCTCTCTTAGAGAGAGGTACCTAAATATCATTAAGTCTTGGTCTGCCTACTCATGACTACCTACTACTAAACCCTAGTCCAATAAAAACACTATATAGTACAAGAAGGTACAATGGGAGATGTACTTATTGTACGGCCATTGTACGACATGGTCTACAAAGTGACACTTGTCAAATCGGGAGCCATGGTTCCTCCTCGTATCTTCTCCGGTATCAAATAATGTGACGCCACGTGGCACCGCGTGATGCTATCTCCGAATGCCGCCGAAAGCTCACTTTGCGTGGCGGCTACAATGTCGGCCGTTCGATCAAAACATATTTTACACGGTTCAGATTCGCGTAGATGCATGAATTGTTCCTCTTCGTTATACTGGTGTTAATTAGCTATCACGTTAATGTTTAGATATCTTTAAAACCCGTCACGTGTATCGTTTTTTTAATGCCTTATTTGATAAGGCATACCACTTCAAATATTTCCATAGACCTTGGTGCACATCTGGTCTAGAGCAGCTTTTGGTTATTTGTTAGTTGTTTAGAATTCTCTACTTGGACATTTATAAATACCTATTATGCCCTATGCATTTCATCGTTGACTCTAAGCTATAGGCTAAAGCTAACGGCTATTATGGATGGTAGGTACCAGGATCAAATCCTGATTCTGGTGGTCCTCTTTTGGTACAAACAACGAATTAGCCTATCCTCTTTAGACATCCATGGCTCTAGCTCTCTCTCTGGTCTTCAATGACAGCAACAAGTATGGGGACCGGAGAGAGTTGAGCGAGAAGCAGGCTGCCTTTGCTGACTTACTCTATTTATTTTTCCAATACAAACCTAGAAAATACATAAATTCCAACACTCCCCTTATTTTCTAGTCTACTTTCTTTTCAATTCCCACTACAAATATATATATATATATATATATATATATATATATATATATATATATATATATATATATATATATATATATATATATATATATATATATATATATTTTTTCTTCTTTTCTTTTTCTTCTTTCTTTTCTCCTCATAAAACTTTAAGTGAATACTCTCGTATTTTAAAAGGTCCATTAGATGAGCTAAAATAAACATTCCATCTTGCTGATCACACATTTTATTAAGCATACCATTTTCCATAAATTCGAGCAAAGATTTTATCCCCCTTATCTCTTTTCCATCCACATTGAATCCAATTTCCCTCTTGCAATAAAAAAACCAGCCCCATCTCTAATCTTCAACACACACCCAGATGCTAACCCTTTCTGGCATTACCATAAATCACTGCATTAGTGATACAAATCATTACCCCCAAATTTATCCTTAACCAAGAGTCCCTACTAAGTTCCTCATAAAATCTACATCTTCCAACTCATATTTTTATCCATGATACACCCTATTTTCTAAACTTTCCTCACTCTCTCCCATGGAATTCTTTTTTTATCACTTTTATAATGATCCCAAAGAGTATTTCTTTCCCCTAACTTATTAATTTTCCTCGACGGAACTCGATTTTATTCTTCCATCTGTCCCCTTTGTTTCCAGTACAGAATTATCCTCATTATTTATATTTCCCTCACGTACCTCCCTTCCCTTTACTTCCCTTATACCTACAAAAGCAAATCGTTGCTTTACTGTAATTTTAGTGTACTTCTCTCTCTTCTCCATTTTACCGATGTGAAGAAGCTCCAAGATTTCTTCATCCTCTTTCTCCTATTTTCCTTCTTCCTCCTCATTCACATTCCAACTTCTAAGATCTTCCAAACAAGGACACTCCTCCATAAAGTGACCCGGTTCTCTACAAAGGAAGCAAACCCTTTTTTTCAAAGCTCCCCTTTCTTTTCCTCTCCCTCTCTTTCCACCAAATTTCCGATAAGGTTTACCTTTGTCTTTCTTCCTCTCATCACGCTTCCGCCAATCACCACCAGTTGTAAATGCATTCACCCTGTCACTTCCCCTAAGAAGCTCGAAAGTGCTTTCTCTCACAAGAATTATCCCCATGGTAAAGCTCCAAGTCCATGAGGAGCCACCCATCGCCTACATACGATAAATGATGTTTTCGTACTCATCTGGGAGTTTGATGAGTAGTGTATAAATCTTTCTCTCCTCAGACTCTACATATCCCGCACTAGCAAGCTCAACATATAACGCAGCAATATCATTGCAAAACTATATCATGCTACCGCCTTTATAAACATAGGCCCCTATTTCTTGTTTTACTAACTGCTGCCTCTAAATAGTCTCACTCTTATAAATCTGACTAAGTGTTTCCCAAATTTCCGAAGACTTAGTTAGACTTAAAACAGTGATAGCTATGGACTTAGACACATTGTTGAAATTTTTTTATTTTCTAGGTTTGTATTGGAAAAATAAATAGAGTGTTGAAAAGAGGTGACTAATATTTCACTTCTATATTATAGTTTGAATTTAAAGAGAGAGAAAGAGAGGACCAAAGGCACGCCATGGTTGCTGCATCATTTAGAAGGAGGCATAATGAATTAGAGAGTATTTTACTAGTTTTAGCAAAATACTACCCCTGGCCGGATGTGAACCGAGGTCTATAGGCTACTACATAGACCACTGTCTTATCCATCATGTCACTAACGAAACGATATTCGTGGAACGTTTCACGCTTATTTAGCTATTGATTTAAAGGACTAATTCGCAGCAGACTAACGAAAAGCGCATTAATCAATTCATGCATGGAAGCGAATCGAAGCCCTATAAATACAACTGATTGGACGGCCACCATTACAGCCGCAACCCCGCAATAAGCTTTCGGCGGCCTTTGGGGATAGCGTCACGCGGTACCACGTGGCGCCACATTATTTGACACTGGAGAAGATGGGAGGAGGAACCATGGCTCCCGATTTGGCGCATGTCACCTTGTAGACCATGTCGTACAATGGCCGTACAATAAGTACATCGCCCATCGTACCTTTTTGTACTATATAGTGTTCCTATTGGACTAGGGTTTATTATTAGGTAGTCATGAGTAGGCAGACTAAGACTTAGTGATATTTCGGTACCTCTCTCTAAGAGTGCTTGTAACTATAAAAGTCATCTTTGACCAGCCATAACTTAATGCTCGGGAGAGCAAATTCAGTGATTCTTTTTGCTGCGGACTCACGCGAGTCTAGGCTACACAGGGGTGTAGTCGATCAGAGGTTTTTTCGTGTCAAAGTAGCACTTATTCAGTGGGAAAGTCAAAGTGGGGAATACTGTCCAAAACACATATTCAAGCTTTGCATTCTCTGGTGGAACTAAGCACACACAAGGTCTTATCTTCACAGAGGTGAAGTTGTATTGGGGTTTTGATTATCAAGGGATCATTCATTTTGGTTTATATCAACTTAGAGTCGGCACTATCTAGATTAGCTTCTTTTGGATCTGCGAATTCTGTGGGCAATAGAGCCCATAGAATTTCAGGTTATGGGCCCACCATCTAGGGTGCCTATGTTTGATGGAACAGACTTCACTTATTAGGAGTTTACAATGGAGGGATTGCTTTTCGAGAAGCACTTATGGGGAATTGTTTTGGGACAAGTGAGATGTCCGCCACCTGGCTTTGGAGGAGCTTACTATGAAGAACCATATGAGGCTGCCCACAATATCAATTGGAGTTCAGATGCAACAAAAGGTGAAAGGAAAAACCTTTCCGTGGATGGGGATATAGGGGATAAGGATAAATGGACAGCTATGGTGAGGGGAGTTAGGCTCTTGGCTACGGTTCCACTTGTGGGGGTTACAACTGAACCAAAAACTGAAGAAAACGACAAGAAAATATGGGAATACAAAAACACTATAGCAAAACATCTCATACTTAGATACGTGTCTAAGTCTATAGCTATTACTCTTTTAAATCTAACCAAGTCTTCAGAAATTTGGGAAACACTAAGTCAGATTTATAAGAGTGAGACTATACAGAGGCAGCAGTTAGTAAAACAAAAAATAGAGGCCTATGTTTATAAAGGCGGTAACATGATACAGTTTTGCAATGATATTGCTGCAATATATGTTGAGCTTGCTAGTGCGGGAACTGTAGAATCTGAGTAGAGAAAGATTAATACACAACTCATGAAACTCCCAGATGAGTACGAAAACATCATTAATCCTATGCAGGCAATGGGTGGCTCCTCATGGACTTGGATCTTTACCGTGGTTATAATTCTTGTGAGGGAAAGCACTTTGGAGCTTCGTAAGGGAAGTGACAAGGTGAATGCATTTATAACTGGTGGTGATTGGCGGAAGTGTGATGAGAGGAACGGCGGTGACGAGCGGAAGCGTGATGAGAGGAAGAAAGACGAAGGTAGATCTTATCGGAACTTTGGTGGAAATAGAGGGAGAGGAAAAGAAAGGGGAGCTTTGAAAAAAGGGTTTCCTTCCTTTGTAGAGAACCAGGTCACTTTATGGAGGAGTGTCCTTGTTTGGAAGATCTTAGAAGTTGGAATGTGAATGAGGAGGAAGAAGGAAAATATGAGAAAGAGGATGAAGAAATCTTGGAGCTTCTTCACATCGGTAGAATGGAAAAGAGAGAGAAGTACACAAAATTTACACTAAAGCAACGATGTGCTTTTGTAGGTATAAGGGAAGTAAAGGGAAGGGAGGTACTTAAAGGAGTTAGACATGATGTGGATGTCAAGGAGTATAGAAAGTCAGATCTAGAATCTATAATTGAAAAAGGGAAAATAAAAATAATGAGGATAATTTAATAGATATTTTGGAAACAAAAAACTAGTCGGAAAGGGAGACTTCAACGGCTTTCGAGGAAAGAGGAGAAGTAAATATAGAGGGAGTTTTAAAAGATAGGGGAAAAGAGGAATATTTAATGAAAGGTTTTGGGGAGGAGAAATATTTATTGGGAATAAAAATAGAAAGTGATAGCGGAAAGAATTCCATGGGAGAGAGTGAGGAAAGTTCAGAAAATGGGGTGAGTATCATGGATAAAATTACGAGTACGGAAGACGTATATCTTATGAGGAACTTAGTGGGGACACTTGTTTTTTGGGAAAATTTGGGGGGTAATGGGTTTGACATCACTAATGGGAGTGATGGCATTTATGAAGGTGTGACTGTAAGAGGGTTAGCATCTAGGTGTTTGTTGCAGATTGGAGATGGGGCTGGCTGTTTGAATTGCAATAGGGAAATTTGATTTAGTGTGGATGGAAAAGAAATGAGGTGGATAAAGTATTTTCTCGGATTTTTGAAAAATGGCATGCAAAATAAAATGTGTGATGTAATTATTATTTCGGTTCATCTAATACACTTCTTTAAATACAAGGGTATTCACTCAGAGTTTTATGAGGAGAAAAGAAAGAAGAAAAAGAAAAAGAGAAAAAAAAAGTTTGTGTTTAGTGGGAGTTGAAAAGAAAGTAGACTAGAAAATAAGGGGAGTGTTGAAATTTATGTATTTTCTAGGTCTGTATTGGAAAAATAAATAGAGTGTTGAAAAGAGGTGACTAATAGTTCACTTCTATATTTTAGTTTGAATGTAAAGAGAGAGAAAGAGAGGACCAAAGGCACGCCATGGTTGCTGCATCATTTAGAAGGAGGCAGAATGAATTAGAAAGTATTTTACTAGTTTTAGCAAAATACAACCCCTGGCCGGATTTGAACCGAGGTCTATAGGCTACTACATAGACCACTGTCTTATCCATCATGTCACTAACGAAACGATATGCGTGGAACGTTTCACGCTTATATAGCTATTGATTTAAAAGACTAATTGGCAGCAGACTAATGAAAACGCGCATTAATCAATTCATGCATGGAAGCGAATCGAAGCCCTATAAATACAACTAATCGGACAGCCACCATTACAGCCGCCACCCGCAATAAGCTTTCGGCGGCCTTTGGGGATAGCGTCACGCGGTGCCACCTATACCTGAAATGATATAGGCTCCATTGCCCAAAGAATCGCAGATCCAAAATAAGCTAATCTAGATAGTGCCAACCCCAAGTTGATATAAACCCAAATGAATGATCCTTTGACAATAAGAACCCTAATACACCTTCACCCCTGTGAAGAGAAGACCTTTTGTGTGCTTAGTTCCACCACAGAATGCAAAGCTTGAATATGTTTTTTGACAGTATTCCCCACTTTGACTTTCCCACTGAATAAGTGTCACCCTGGCACGCAAATACTATGACCGACTACACCATTGTGTAGCTTGGACTCCCCTGAGTCAGCAGCAAAAAGAATACTGATTTTGCTCACCCGAGCATTAAGTTATGGCTGGTCAAAGGTGACCTTTATAGTTACAAGCTCTCTTAGAGAGAGGTACCTAAATATCACTAAGTCTTGGTCTGCCTACTCACGACTACCTACTGCTAAACCCTAGTCCAATAAAAACACTATATAGTACAAGAAGGTACAATGGTAGATGTACTTATTGTACGGCCATTGTACGACATGGTCTACAAGGCGACATCTGTCAAATCGGGAGCCATGGTTCCTCCTCCCATCTTCTCTAGTATCAAATAATGCGACGCCACGTGGCACCGCGTGATGCTATCTCCGAATGCCGCCAAAAGATCACTTCGCGTGGCGGCTACAATGTCGGCCGTTCGATCAAAACATATTTTACACGGTTCAGATTCGCGTAGATGCATGAATTGTTCCTTTTCGTTAAACTGGTGTTAATTTGCTATCACGTTAATGTTTAGATATCTTTAAAACCCGTCACGTGTATCGTTTTTTTAATGCCTTATTTGATAAGGCATACCACTTCAAATATTTCCATAGACCTTGGTTCACATCTGGTCTAGAGCAGCTTTTGGTTATTTGTTAGTTGTTTAGAATTCTCTACTTGTACATTTATAAATACCTATTGTGCACTATGCATTTCATCGTTGTCTCTAAGCTATAGGCTAAAGCTAACGGCTATTATGGATGGTAGGTACCAGGATCAAATCCTGATTCTGGTAGTCCTCTTTTGGTAAAACTACGAATTAGCCTATCCTCTTTAGACAGCCATGGCTCTAGCTCTCTCTCTCTGGTCTTCAATGACTGCAACAAGTATGGGGACCGAAGAGAGTTGAGCGAGAAGCAGGCTGCCTTTGCTGACTTACTCTATTTATTTTTCCAATACAGACCTAGAAAATACATAAATTTCAACAGATGTGAACAAAGGTTTTACTTCCAAACACTTTAAAATATTTAACATTTGGTTTAAAGTCTGACCAAGCTTCTTCAGGTGTAATATCTTTAAGAGAAGTACTAGGGGAACGATTTTTCAAATAAACTGCAGTAAGGATAGCTTCAGCCCATAGATTTTGATTCAGTTTTGCACTATGTACTAAACAACGTACAATTTCAACCAAAGTTGGTTAAGTCTTTCTAATACTCAATTTTGCTGCGGACTATGAGATACTGTAAATTCTTGCTGTATCCCCCAAGTTTTGTAGTTTTCTTTAAAAGTATTGGAGGTGTATTCCTCCCCATTATCCGACCTTAAAATCTAGATTCGTTCTCTTGCCTTGTTTTTTATCATGGTTTTAAACTCTTTGAATTTCTCAAGGGCTTCTCCTTTGGATTTCATAAAATACACCCATACTTTTCTAGTGCACTCATCCGTAAACGTGATGAAAAATCTAGATTCTCAGGACTTAAGGGGTGAGGACCGCTCAAGTCAGAATGAATAAGCTCAAGCTTCCTTCTATGTTTGGGTTCATCATCTTTATGAAAAGGAAGCTTCTTTGCTTACCTTGAGCACATCGTTCACACACCTTAAGGTTGTCTTGGGCATTGACGTCCTCAAGTCCTCGGGCCATCTTCTTTTCGATGAGTCATTTGAGATTCTGCTCTCCCAGATAACCAAATCGTTGATGCCATAGCTCCAAATTCTGTGCTTCTTTACTGAAATTCATCTGTGCCTCTTCCTCATCCAAACGTAGTGCAAAAAGATTCCCTTCCGGATATCCAAGAGCGATTAGCTTCCCCTCACTTTTGATTTCACACCGTTCACTTTTCCCCTCAACCTCTTTTTTCCTCTCCTCTTTCCCTCTCGCTCTCCTTTTGCCCCTCCACCTCCCTCTTCCTCTCCTGTTTCCCTCTCCTTGTCCCTCTCACTCTCATTCTCCCTCTCCTTTTCCCTCTCCATTTCTCTCCTTTTTGCTCTCCCTCTCCCTCTCTTTTTTTCCTTCTGCCTCTTTTTTCCTCTCCTCTTTCCCTCTCCTTGGCCTCTCCCTCTCCCTCTCCCTCTCCTTTTCCCTCTCTCCCTCTCTCCCTCTCACTCTCTCTTTTACCCTACCTCTCCCTCTCCCTTTCCCTCTCCCCCACCTTCTTCTTCTCCACTTTCCCTCTTTGTCCTTCTCTCCCTCTTTCCCTCTTTTTGTCCCCCTCCTCCTCTTCCTTTTCCTCCCTCTCTCCTCTCCCTACCCCTCTCTGTCTCTCTTCCCCTCTCCCCCTCTTTCTTTATTTATCTCTCTCTCCTTTTTTTGTCTCTCCCTCTCTCTCTCCCAATCTCCCTCTTTCTTCCCTCTTCTCCTTATACGTCTCTCTCTATCTACATTTTCGTTGAACATTTACTAACTCAAGCCATTACTTAAAGTACACGCTCAAATATCCTCATTTGTTTAAAAGAACATCAGCCATGTGTTTATTGCTTCCTACCTACCACACTATCACTACAACCATTTAATACAAAACGATATGGGCTTCAAAGAGTTGTCTTGGCCATCCAATGGCTCACTACGGTGTGGAGTTTAGTACGTTTGGGTTTAAATTTTATGACTTGGCCTTTTTCCCCGTGGGTAATTTTTTTTCATTTTTTGAGCTTAAACACGTCCTCACGCCTTTTCTAATATCTTCTAAGTTGTTATGTTTGACCGCCTTAACCATCGCCCTTGGCATTTCCATCTCCTCTTATCCCTTCGATTTATTTTCTAACCTAAGTAACTTCTCAAATACAACATGCATCGCCTACCAAAATTGCTACTTTTGATTATCGTTTGTTTCCTTTTTCTCCATTTTTTGTGGGGCTCATCTAAAGCTATAGTTACGGACCGTCATGATGGCCGACAATTGACAATAAAACCCCTCACTCTATTGGATATATACCTTCATTTGTTCATTTGCGAAGAAGATTGTCATGATGGTCAACAGTTGCCGACAAAGCCCCCTTTTCTATTGATATCGTACCGCACATATCTATATCCTAACACCTTTATCATTTAACACAAAGTTTAAACCATTGGCCCATCATTGGCATCGTGCTTTTAATCGTTGCTTGTTCGTCTTTTCTCTTGTTTTTAAGAGCGTGTTTAGATCCATGAATTGCGGATCGTTATGATGGTAGACACTTGACTATGAAGCACTATTACTAATAATTTTTAATTTGGCCGCTTCGACATCCATCTCCAAATTGGTGGTTGTCCTTAAGTGAGGAGTGGTAAAGGCATCTACACGTCAGCGTATATGCAGTTGGATTTGATTGAAAAATATCAAGATCTCATTAAGATTTGATTGAAAAATAAATGGACCTCATAAACATTTGAAGGATCTCTCGTCTGTGAGTGAAGTTACACACACACACACGCACACACACGCGCACGCACGCGCGCGCACGCGCATACGCACACTCATACACATTGCTAGTTGTATCTTCAAAAGCATGAAGATATCTTTCCGTATGGGTTGATTAAGCATGTGAACAAAATGATTTTTTCAACTTTTGACCAAAATCCTCCCAAGTGATCCCTTCATCGTTTTGCCGAACTCTTTTCAATGGGTATACATCAGCGTAGCTTGACTACCAACTACTTGTCTCCTCAAAGCTACTTCTCGGTTAAATCATAAGACCGCCTCATCCCTCAAGTGCCTATGTACATAGGGAATTTGCAGTCTCTGGTGATCTAATGCTTTGAAACTGAATGTGGCCAGCATCTTAATCATGGATGCATCTAGATTTTCCCGAGGTTTGTCGTGGTAAGCACGGAGTTCGGTTGTGAATGTTTCTAAGATTTTTGCGATTGGAGCGGTCTTATTTTGAGGCATCAAAAATTGTTGTGACTGTAGAAATATCCCTGAAACTGGCGATCTTCTCTTGGGATCATCGTGATCATGCTCTTATGAGAAAACACCATCTTTGGCTTGCTTGCTCCACTTCCCTTTGGTGCTGCCATGTTCTATCCATATTCTCAAAGTCTCTCGTATTCATCCCTTAGACATATCTTTTTCACGAAGGCTTAATCTTAACTTCTAGACCTATTTTGACCAATTTTAGGACAAATTACATTTGCATTCAGGGGAGGCAGCAAGAAATAAAGCAAGAACGATTCTCTTTTGTTGGAAGTGTAAAATTTACAAAGAGGAAAGAAGGATTAAATAATATGCTAAGCTCCAACGGGTCACCACGGAACCAACGCGAAGCGCCGCCAAAACCAATTCAAATTCAAATAACTGAATAACAACCTTGAAACCCAAAACCTGGTGTAACTGAACCTAAAACGGAACTACGACTGGATTACATGAACTACTGCGTGAAACTTTTGTTGTTACAGAGGGTCTCCATTTGTACGATTGACGGACAGAAGATTATTTTCTTACGATGTCTACGGAGGGAAAGATGGTGTACACATAGCTACTGTACTGTACTGTAGTGTCTTGTTACTTTCTGTTCTATATTGTACGGACAGAAGGTCTGCCAGTACGGAGCTACTGTAGTTTTGCCACCCTTGTAGATTTTAGAAGCATGCGAAGAGGTTTTCTCCCAAATTAGGGTTCTCTCCTTAATTAGGGTTTTGTAGCTTGGTTCGGACAGCTGTCAGCGGTTGGCACATCCGTTTTTGTTCCTTTGATGGTTTTGTCGTATTCTCTTTCAGTCTTAACCTTTAATGTCTGAATAGTAGGTCAAAAACTATTCAGAAACGGCTGAAAGTCTTAAAAATTGCTTTTGCTTTTTTGCTTTTTGTTTCAAATAAGTTTTCTGAAGATGGCGCGACGAGAAATTTCCGGTAGATTATCGCAAATGAAGGTATACTACTAGAATTTTGTCTCTTATTTTTTTTTTCCTGTTTTTTTTGCCATTGTACTTTAGATTATTCTAATTTTAGTTTTTTTTTTCACGATTAGAATCGGTGGATTTGTACAAGTCAAAAGTAATAAAAACCCTGGAAAATAAAGCCCTAAAAAGCAAAACCTTAAAATTAAGACCCTATAAAATGAAACCCTTAAAAAATAAACTTAAAAATAAGAAACTGTATAGTCTAATTAGATTCGGTTTTTGCTGCAGAAATTTCGCAAGAGAAAAAAATAAAATTATATCTAAAACATTGAATTATAATATATCTTCCTTGTAAATTAAAATTTATAGTGTACATTTTGGTATTTATATGTATAAAAAGACTGACTTGTTAGTTTTGTCGTTTTCTAATATTTTAGTTTTGTCCTTTTATGATGCAGTTCATGCAGCGAGCCAAAATGGCGGAGGAAGTTTCCAAGAAGATTCACGAGGACGAGGAAAAGACGAATGACGAGCACTGGATAACAGCTGGCGGCGCCACGCGGTCCGGTGCGTCCGAATGGTACGGTTTTGTACTTTCCGTACACATATTTTAGGTTTTTAGGGTTTTTCGAAAATTCTTTGGAGAAACTGAAGGTTTTAAAGGTTTTTTAAGATTTTTAGGGTTTTAAAGCTTTTAGGGCTTTTTGGGGTTTCAGATTTCCAGGGTTTCAGGGTTTGCAGGGGTTTTGAGATTTTTAGGAGTTTTTAACGTTCTTAAAGTTTTTGGGTTTTTAGCATTTTTAGGGTTCTCGGATTGTGAGGGTTTTGCAGGATTTCTAGGGTTTTTAGGTTTTTTTAAACAATAAATTGAAGAAATTAAAAATTATGCATTAGTGTTAATAACACTATGCAGTTGTTGCCCGTAATGAGTGACGTGACTAAACCAAATTTAGTGGGACCAGTTGTAATGAAGTGTTAACACTGATAATTCACAAACATAATTTAGTGTAGTTAATTCTTATAAAGTGTTAACGCTGATCATAATTTTGTACTAAATGGCAAATTTTACAATTATCTTCCTATTGTCTTCCAGTCACTCACCATCCCAATCATTTAATTGACCATTGTGATGAATAAGGAGATCAAAAACACCGTTTCTTTCAACATATTTTTGATACATTTTATTGACAAGGCGTTTCTAAACCTTGCCAAAAGGACCGAAATAAAAAATACAAACTATTCTGGATAAAGTTATTAAGTCATAGTAAGTTAAGGTTAAGTTAAGAATATTTTTTATTAGCATAAGCTATTTCAGATTCAACAAAACAAAATTTATCGGATCCGAGCTGTTTTTTAGTGCTTTTGATGATTTAAAATTGTCATTTTCTCACAGAAATTGCATTTTTTTTAATCTTTTTTTTGGTTCCAAATGCTACTTGAACCATTCCGTATATGTATGAATATATATATATAAATATATATATATATATATATATATATATATATATATATGATGTGTATATTTGGTGAGATGATAGAAAACAAACAAAGTGTTTTTGCACAACAATCTAAGAATATTCTCGCAAAAATGGAGGATGTTACATAGAACATTCCATCATTATGAGAAAAAGGTCAAAGTGCATCGGTATTTTTTCCTTAAAATAGAATATTGAGAGAAAAATCAAAAAATATTGTGGTTTTTCCCTTTGCTACTTAAGGTTACAAGGTTATAATTGCGTGTTACGAATACAATCCTTCCTGCAGTCCATTCGTCATCTCTACTCTCCCATCATCGTTGCGCCTGAGAAGTACAATGAAAAGTACAATAAGACAACTTACCCTTTTTTTTTTAATCGGTTGATGAGGTTACATGTCGAGTAAATCGCCCATTGCTATTAGAGTTAGTGAATTGTAACTAACACTGTTATTCACTTAACTAGAATTAACTACACTGAATTATGTTAACATTATTAGAATTAATTATACTAAATTATGTTAACATTATTAGCTACACTGAATTGCATGTTAACACTATTAGAATAAATGGTGCTATTAACACTACTTTACGATTTGGTGAAAAATACACGCGCTCAAATGATGAAGATGGACAGTATAGTGGTTTGCTCGAGTATTTATTGACGTTGCAGGAAAATGGTGGCCATATACAGTTTGTGAAAAAAGGATTGTTTCAATTTCGTTACCGTTTTACGGTTCTCTATTAACATTAAGAAATAATTAGTATGAGGACTATTTTAGTGTTACTAATTCTATTTCCGGTCCAAATAACGTGGACGATTATGAACCACAAAAAGTATTACAAAGAAACATTAGTATTAATAACGCTATTTTTTGTTAAGAGGGCAAAAAGAACCGGCACAGACCAGTGCTTTTAACACTAATTGCGATTCACGGTATACTGGAGCGAAATGGCACTAGAAAAGCTTTGAGGTACTATTGTGTCCCATCACCGAGAAAATAAAGTACACGTACGTACCTCGTTGTCTGCTTACACTGCCCATCTCTTTCAGTGTTAAACATTTTTCGGGCAGCTAAAGATTTTCCGGGCTGTTAAAGGTAGCTTAATGTGAACCTTAGGTTCAACAATTGGATTTTCTTTTTATGGTCGAGGTGATCGAAAGGTACAATCATACCTTTCAATAGTGATTTCACGATTAAAAATCGGGCAAATGTTTTGATGAGAAAAAATACTTTAATATGTATTGCCTGAAATATGTTTCACACTAATGGCGGTGGGCCGTGTACTTTTTTGAAGTTTTAGCGTCATTAAAAAAAAATGAAATGAAATGTCACACGTGTGAGGAAAAGATCGGAACCGTGGATACCTTTTTTTGGATTTTTCCATTAATACGCACAAAGTTAGTGATGGCCATAATAGCTGGAATTGCAAAACCTATTTTGTGCGTTTTTCGGTCTTTGTATACTCTCTCGCCCTCTCCCTCTCCCAATCCTCTTTCCCCTCCCCCTCCATCTCCCCCTCTCGCTCCCCCTCCCTCTCCCTCCCTCTCCCCCTCCCCCTGTCCCTCTCCCTCTCTCCCTCCCTCGCCCTCCCTCCCTCTCTCCCTACCTCTCCCTCCCTCTCTCCCTCTCCCTCCCTCTCTTTCCCTCTCTCTCTCCATTTTTGTCAAATAGTGTGGTGATATTGGAGGGAAATCCGAGGCCGGGTGTGACGTTGGGTCGCATGTCCTTCCAAAATTTTAACGAAAAGGTCGAGGTAAGAATAATAAAAAAAGGAAAAGAAAAAGTTTGTATTAAAATTCTAATTTGATGTATCAAAATATTGTATAAAATATTGTATAAAATATTATATTGTATCAAAACATAAATTTGTTTGTATGAAAATGTCAAAATTGTCGTGTCAAGGTATGATTTTTATTGTATAAAAAATAAAATTATTGTATCAAAATATCAAGTAAATGGATATATGGGTAAAAATTAGATTAAAGAGGTAAGAATAAAGAAAAAAAAGAAAAAAAGTTGTATTGAAATTTTAATTTAATATATCAAGGTAATGATTTTATTGCATAAAAAAATGGAATTATTGTATTAGAATAGTAAAATTGCTGAATAATAATTTAATGGATAAATGGGTAAAATAGATTAAATGAAAAAAAATCAAAAGAAATTCAAAAATTTGACAAACATCCAGAAAATCATAAAAATACCAAAAAGAAAATCAGGAAATTAGTGAGATAGGTGTGTGGGAGAGAGAAGGTCAAAAGGGGGGTGAGAGAGGGAGGAGTAAGGGAGAAGAAAAAGAAGGGAGGAATGGGAGACGAAGGTAGAGGAAGGGATGAATGGCGTGGAAAGGAGAGGAGGAAGGATTGGGAGGGAGAGGAGGTAAGAAGGGGAGAGGGAGAGGTTTGATACCTGGAAATTTACTCAGTTAAAAAAAAGCTGTATAAGCATTTAGGTCACATTAGTAAGTTTTAAAGTTTTAATTTTCAATAATGTTTTGAGGAACTTATTATTATTACTGTTACTATTACTCTTACGTACTAGTATTATTTTTATTATTATTATTGTTTTTATTATTGTTTTTATTATTATCATTATTATCATTATTATTATTATTATTTTTTATTATTATGATTATTACGATTATTATGATTATTATTTATTTACTTATTTATTTATTTTGGAAGTCTATGCCCTCAAAGATTTGCCATGCAACATGATGATGTCATCCTGCAATTTGTCTGCTGTTCATGAAGTCGACATTTTGTCCGTTTGTGTATTTTGTCTTGTGTATTTTGTTTTTTGTGTATTTATCTTATCATGTATCTTGTATCTCTTTGTGTATTTTGTCTTTTTTGTGTACGTTTTTGTGTTGTCATTTTGTGTATTTTGTCACTTGTGTATTTGATCTTTCACATATTTTGTTTTTTTGTGCATTTTTTTTTCTTGTGTATTTTTCGTTGTTAATTTTTATCTTTTTTTGTCTTTTGTCTTTTTGTAGTTTATCATTGTGTAGTTTGACATTTTGTGTATTTTTATCTTTTTTGTATTTGCCTTTCGGGGATTTTGACTGTGTATTTTGTCTTTTCGCGTAGCGTCTTTTGAATATTTTGTCCTTTTGTGTATTTTGTCTTTTTGTGGGAGGGCAGAAACTGACAGCGGAGGCAAAAGGCCAAAAGTGGCAGTCAAAGGAGGGGAAGGAGGGAGAGGACAGGTGAGTTGGGAAGAGGGGGGAAGAGAGAAGGGAGAGGGAGAGCGGAGAGAGAGGGGAGAGGGAGAGGGGAGAGAGAGAGGGGCGAGGGGAGGGGAGAGAGAGGGGAGAGGGAGAGGGGAGAGAGGGGAGAGGGAGAGAGGGGAGGGAGAGGGAGAGAGGGGGGGAGAGGGAGAGAGGGGAGGGAGAAGGGGGAGAGATAGGGGAGAGGGAGAGGGTGGATAGAGAAGGGAAAGTTTTTTGCAAAACTAAGATTTTTTTTTCTTCCATGTGTCCTTCAAAAGAAAGCCCTTTCATGATTTTTTTTTCATGTGGTATTTTTTTTTTTTCCATTTAAATTTTATTTACCTATAATTAGAGATAAATCGATAATTGCCCCCTAACTGAAAATTTCCGATGATTTTCGATAAATTTTGATAATTTTTTTTGATAATTTTTCAAACGTTTCCAATAATTTCCGATAATTTCTGGTATATTGTTTGATATATATTTTTTTGGATAATTTTTTGATTATTTTTAATAATTCTTGATATTATAATAATTTGTAGGATCGAATGTTTTTGGAAAAAGTACAATTTGGTGTCCATTAACTAAAAAAAGAAAAATAAATAAATAAATAAATAAAGAGAAAACAGATATAGTTCAAAAAAAAAAAAAAAAAAAAAAAAACGTTATTACGTAATATTAGATAATATAGTACGAAATTCTTTTATGCATCAAAAAGTATAGTTTTGATAAAAAAATAAAAATAAAGTACGAATCAAAAGTTATTTCATGGATTGAAGGAATTTTTTTTTTTCAAAAATAATGTATGGACAATTTTATTTTTTTTATATATAGTTTAGTGTGTTCTTTTTTTTTTGTTTTCCTTGGGATGTAAATTTTGACAAAAAAAACAAAAAAAAGGCAAATTGCGGTGTGTTCTCTCTGACTCCTTTCTTTTTTCCATTTTTTTGGGGGGGGGGGGGGGGGGGGGGAGAGGGAATGGGCGTGACAGGACAACTTCCGGAGGTCCGCAAAAAGACGAAGAAGAGGGAGAGGGAGAGAGAGACGATAGGAAAAGGAGGAGAGTGGGAGGTTTGAGAGCTCCATTTGGGTCCAGGGGGGAGAAGGAGAGGGGAGGGGAGAGAGGGGAGAGGGAGAGAGGAGGAGAGAGAGAGGAGAGAAGAGGGAATAATGGTGGGAGAGGAGGAAGAGAAAGTGGTGGGGAGGGAAGGAAACATTTTGGGAAAGGACATGGGGTTCAGGAAAATGAGGGTTTTAGGGTACCTCAGGAGGAGAGGAGGGAGAGAGGGAGAGAAGGAGAGAGAGGGGAGAGGAGGGGGGGAGGGAAGGGTGACTGGAGGACTTTGAGGCCTGGGGGGTCGTAATAGTTTTTTAGTGAATATTAGTTTTTTGTTTTTTTTTTTTTTTTTTTTTTCCACCCATCTTTTTCTTTTCTTTTTGATTTTTTTTTCCCTTTTTTTTTTTCTTTTTTTTTGGAGTTTTGTAAAGAGAAATGGGAAATAAAATAAGACGGAAAATAATCGACATATTTTTTTCCATTTTTTTTTCGAGTGTAAAATATATATATTAAAGAAAGAAAAAAAAAAAAAGAAAAAAGGGGGGCGGGGAGGAGGGAGAGAGAGGAGAGGGAGAGGGAGAGAGAGGGAGAGGGGGGAGAGAGGGAGAGGGAGAGGGGGGTGGAAGAGAGGGAAGAGTTAGGAGTCTTCGAATTGGAAACCGTTTCTTTTAAGGAAAAGAAAAAAATGAAATGTTTCATATAAAAGAAATAAAACAGAGTTCTATTATTTCTTTTTTTAACAAAGACCAATGAGTACATAAGAAAACAAAATGGAAAAAAAAAGAAAGTGAAACGAAACAGAAAGAATATTCGTAAGAGGAAATGAAAAAAAATGAGAAAGAAATTCCATTGTGAATTTGTATTTTTTAAGCTTTAAAGGGACTGGTCCAGTTGGGTGGCTTTTTTTCGAAAAAAGAGTTTTTTTTAGGGTTTTTCACGGCGGACTTTTTCTTACGGCTATTGTTCGTGCCAATCCGTCTTCTTTTTGGAAAATTTCCTCTATTGAAATGTGTATGTATTGAGCCCTTCTATTCCGGAAGATTATCAAAACTCAATTCAGATGGCTTTTAGAACTTGTTTTTTCGGCCTCCCAGTACAGTGGAAAAAAATCACCTGGGTCGGCTTTTTTGACGTCGGAGCGTGGAATTGTTTCTCCCCGTCGCTTGTCCGATTTTGAAGTGCGATAGGTCGTTGTGTAGGTTTTGAAGTTGTCTTTTTTGAAGGGAATTTTTGAAGGGAAAATTGAGAGTGATGGATTCCAATGCCTCGATAGAAAAATATGGCGGAAAAACGGCTAAGTACCCTAGTTAGTATCCAAGGTAGGCTATATGAAAAATGAGGCCAAATGGCGTCAATTTTGATATTAGATCACATGCTCATATTTGGACACACTTAATCTAACCCGATATCATAAATGATGCCCGGTAGCTTCGGAAATGCATATGCATGATTTGTCGGGCAAGGTCCTCCCTCCCACATTTGAAGTTATTTATGAATTACGAAAGCCCGGAGGGCTCGAAATTTTTTGGGGATTACGGATGGGAAAATCGATGGAAATGAAGTACATGTGAAGTTAGGTAGCATCATAAGTAAAGCTAAGTAGCGTCATTTTTGCATGAGCATGATGCGTCGGGAGAGTGTTCCCCACCCATGATATATTCCAAGTTCTCGAATTTATTTAGGGCTCGAATTTTTTGAGGATTTAAGGCCCTAGGGGCTACGTGTGTATTTCATTAATGACGCCCAGTACACCACGAATCGCTATTAGTGTTAATGTGTTTTTCGTCTCTTAAAACATCTTTTCTCGGTACACACTTGTCGGATTGTGGATCTGGCGGTTTCTATTGAAAGGTAACATTCTCAGCTTCCGATCTTAAATTGAAAATTGGACAAATGTGTAGGGAGAAAAAGTGGCGAAAATATTATTAACGCTATTAGCGATGCACGGTGTAGCATCATATTTGCATAAGCATGATACGTAGACATGTGTTATTCCCCCCCCCCCCATCAATTTACCTATTACGAGCTCCGAGGGCTCGGATTTTTTTGATATTTTGGGTTCCGAAATTTGAAAAACCACTATTAGGAGAGAAGGAGCGAAAACAGAGGGGAGGGTGAGAGGAAAAGGGGAAGAAGGAGAAGGTAGGAAGAGAGAGAGAGTGATGGAGAGAGGGGGAAGGGGAAAGGGAAAGGGGCGGGAAGGGGAGACGGAGGGAAAAGACAGGGAGAAGAAGAGGGAGAGGAATGGGGGGAAGAAAAAGGAGAGGGAGGGGATGGGGAGGGAGAGGGGAGTGGAGAGAAACACAGAGGGAGAGAGAGGAAGATGGAGAAGAAAGAGAGAGAAGAAATGGGAGAAAGAAGGAGGCGGAGAGGGAGGGGAGGGGGAGAGGGAACGGGAGAGGAAGGAGAGGAGAGGGGGAGAGAGAAGAGGAAAAAGGAGAAGGAGAGGGAGAGAGAGAGGGGAATAGGGGAGTGGGTAGCCCGCGAGAATGGTGAAGGGAGGGATAGAGAGGAGAAGTGAAAGAGATTAAGAGAGATGGAAGGAGAAATACCATCTTTCTGTATGGCGACACCCACCCAGAATCAAAACCCACCCAGAATCGAACTGGGGAGCGAGGCGGCCTTACCACTCGGCCATATCGCCTGGTCTTTATATGCTTAAGATCATAAGCATATATATTAAAGTTAATATATGTTTTTTTTGTATATGATTAGTAAAAAAAACCAACACAGACACATCCATTACATGCAACTTTCAACAACCACACACTATTAGGAATCATATAACTTCCCATTGTCCAACATTGTCCCTTAACTTGTCCAACCCGCCAATCTTACCATCCTTGGAGGAGGAGGAGGAGGAGGAAAAAAGAAAAAGAAAAATAGCACCACCATTAACAATATTTTGATTTTTTTTTTCATTTGTTCTTCAAAGCCCTAAAAATGAGGTGTGTCACATGCAAAAAACTGGAAAAAAAACAACTCAAACATCCCTGAAACATTCAAGGCATCCTAAAATTGCGGACACAGAAAACATATAAAAAAATACTTTTTGAGGATCCAAAAAGATATCCACTTTGACTGAAACATGAACCGAGGAGGAGGAAAGAGGAGGAAGGAGAGAAGGAGAAGAGGGAAAAAGTGGAGTAAGTAAAGATTAGGACCCTTATAATACTGTGAATATATAAACAAATTTCATGAACACTTCATATTAGCTTCAGCCTAAGGCAATATGGAACATGAAAAGAGACTGCTTTCTTCCTTCCTTTCTTTTTTACTTTCTCTCCATCTTTACATAATATTCCTTATCAACTCGTGTCTGTTTCATTATCTGACGAAAGATCAATAATTTGCGATTTTAAAGATATAGCGCTTTTCCTCCTACTTCTAAATGTAATAATAGTATCACTCCCTCCTCCCATGTGAGAACGAACTTCCCCTACTTTTCTTGATTCTGTATAATGATCAGGACCTTTCTCCTTCTCGCTATCGTTATTATTTACTGTCTTCTCTTCACTACATTCCTTTTTTTCCAAACCCTCAGAGTCCTCTTGACTACTTTGACTTTTTCTCCACCGAATCGTACTCGTTTCTGGTTCTCTTGATGATAAATTTTCTCCAGACACCAATTTGTCTCTCTCATCCTCTTTTTGTAATACTAGTCGTGGCGAGACCGAATCAGGGCGAGGAAGAATTTCTACGTCATTACTACTACCATTCATATGATTTGTTTTACAATTTTCCTTCGAACCAATTTCGTTTTTCCTTATCTTTTCAGTCGAATCGTTTCTGCCCAACCCCATCATTTGGTCAAACTGACTTTGACTTTGATTTTGTTTTTGATTTTGCCGACATTTCATATTGGAATTTTGTGATGTGGTTTCAAAACTTTTTCTTCTTTCTTTTTCCCCATTATTCATCTTGTACACTTTCCCACTTCTCGTACTCCCTCGAGGCGATCTTTCCAAAGTGTCTACAAAAGATTGCAAATGACTTCGCTGTGATTTTGATCTTTCATTTTTCGAATTCGTCAGAGGTATTTGGCACCATCTACCATCATTTTCTCTTCTCTTACTTTTCGTCTTTTCTGGAGTATCCAAAGAAATAGGAACGTTATCAGAACACATATGACTTGTTTCTTTCCCTTTCCCTTTCCTTTGTTCCTGTTCCACTCTATCTCCTCTCTCCTCCTTTTGCCAATATAACCTCTGTTGAATTTTATTACCACAAGCGGTACATTCCCGTACCTCTGGACTTCCAAAAATTTGTCCTTTCCTCGCATTAGTCTTAGGGGAACTCTCACCTTTAATATTCCCTTTGCAAACATTTCCATCCTCTCCTACTCCTCCTGCTTTCACAATTTTTATTTCATTAGGTAAATATTTCCCCACATCTTTCATTTTTTGAATTCCGATATCCATATCTTGAGATTGTTGAGTTTTTTGAGTTGATCTGAGCCCATAGGAAATACTACGCGGTTCCTCCTTAGTACCTCCGGTCTTCCCTTCCCTCCTCCCTCTCCCTCCTCTTTCCTCAAACGCATCTACCAGTTCTACTGTTTTTTCATCTCTCATTTCACCTACTCTTTCATTTCCATCCAGAGACAAAAAATCTGTACCCCTTTTCAGTACTTTTCCTGGAGATACGGAATCCCCATCACCACCTGACCACTTTCTTCTCCGTGAGTAATCTTTTCTTGTGTTTTCGAGTACTGGTTTTTGTATTAAAACAATCGTTTCTCTTTCTGAGTTTTCGAATACTGGTATTTGTCCTAGAACAACTGTTTCTTTCCCCTTGTTTTCATCCGCGTCCTGTATTTCCCTCAACCCATTAAACAAAAGCATAAGAAATAAACAACGAACTAAAACAATCACAAGGTTCGCATCGTAAAAACAAACCTTCTGCAACCTGTAAATTTTAGATTTCTGTAAGTTTAATACCTTTTCATATATGAACATAAAGTGCATGAAGTACATAGATTCCATATAGAGTACATGAACTGCAAAAAGTACATAAAGTACATGAAGTACACAAAGTACATGAACTACATAACTACATGAATGCATAAACTACATGACGTACATAATGTACATGAACAGCAATTTTATACAAAGATAACATGCAACCTCCAACAAGCTAATAAACAACAGTAATTTTAGTTCATTGAATACTTTTGCAGTTAATAACTTTACTTTCAGTAAACTTTCGTTCATGTGTTCAATTGCTGAATGAGTAGTAAATAACGTTTTTTCTGAAAATCTTTCTTCTGTACATCTTCTTAATCGATGCTTCTTCCATATTTCAAATTTTACAACGATCAATTTTCTTCATGCCAAAAGAAAACCAGGACAAAACAAAGCAAAAATTGAATCGCTATTTTTTTAACCTTATTTGTTGCACATGAAAATTGAAAAGTTACACCTAGGAACGTTTATTGTCAAAATACATTTCTGTCTGACCTTCCATTCCCTGTTAGAGGTAACGCAGTAAATCGTATGCTATCTGTCAAGATTTACACGCATTAAAAAAAAATCTAACTTCATCACCTCCAAGAAATGGGACAGAAGAAAATATGTATATATACCTGGAAAGGTTTGTTGTTGAAATCAAATCCCTTCTGTTGAAAAGGCTCCGGTTGTTGTAAAGCTCTCGGTTCATACTCATTTTCATCCGTACTTTGAAAAGGATTTCTATCGCTAACAAATTCAACATTCTCATCCTCCCTCTCAAGGAGTGGCTCAACTAAACTTTCTGGATTTTCTCTAATTCCCTCGTCGAGCCATGATGGGGTTTCTTGGCAAGGAGACGATGGTTGGGTAACAGGTTCTCCTGTTGTATTCAAAAGTTCCAGTTCTTTTGGTTCTGCATTTTCCCTTGACATGAAAAAGAACATTTTCATCATAAGATGTCAAACAAAACCAGTAAACAAGAAACTAACGTGTTCATCATAAGGTTGTAAAACAAAACCACTTACAGACCTACTCAAGGGATTTTCACACTAAAGCTCCTTACGCTTGCAAATCTGCCTCACGGTAACACGTCGAATCAAATAGATTTTGTTCGATTAACACAAGAAGCATTGCAAGAAGAAAGGCGAGAAGGCAAACTAGGATACAAAATTATGTATCCCAATTTTCTCAAACTTATGTTTTTGGTACAGCTGTACTTTTCAAACTGCGTGACAAATCCGGAACGACAACCAAGCACCAGGATCCATTAAGACTGTCGACAGGAAACGTTTTCGGCCATCTCTGGAAAAGTATTCGTTAGCGGAATAATTAAAAGAAGTTTAGTGTGGACGTGGAGGCCCTCTTGCGCTGTTTTTGTTAACAAAACAGCGCTCGCGTGTTTTTTGCCAGATTTGAAAAGATTTGAAAAGATTTGAAAAGATCACAAGAAGCAAGCAAGCACATGCGCAAGAAGGCTTTAGTGTGAAACCCTTCATACTAGCTGGTCGTAAAAAAGTATAGGGACTAAAAGGGATAACCAGCTATCCGTACAAAAATTGAAAAAGAATAAAACCAAAAATGAGACATACAGACTTCAAAAGCTAAACATGGCTAGGGGATGTTATTTGTCTCATTGTATAATGGAGAAATGTGCATATTTGGGCTGAATCAAAATAAGGGTGAATTTGCTAACGAGTTAGAATAAGTACACCTTTGACCAAAAATTCATTGGTTCACTTTGATTCAGCTATCACCTGCATTAATGTAGCTTTTAGATTTGTAGAATTTAGACTGACTCTATTTATGAAGCCGTACAATCTTAAGGACTATTCAAACATTTTCCCGTACAATTTCGGAGTCATAGCAACATTTGATAGCGATTCTAAAGTATACAGCACGGTCATGGCTACATTACATACTTGCATGGAAAAAATATAACAAAATCTTGTATCTCATATATCCAAAATATCAAAAGATCCACTATGAATTAGTGTCAACTGCGAAATTATATGGAGTAAATACGCAAAAAATGTGGTGAGTGGTTTGATTATGTGCCACAAAATTTCTCAAGTTGCGAAACCCGTATCGTATACTGTACAAACTCAGCACCAATATTGAGATTCAATGTTTGTACAATAACATATTGGATCACGAGGAAAACCGAAAAAGAAAAAGAAACATCTGGTTGAAGTGGATATGACAATTACGAAATCCATGGAGGGAGAGGAAGAGGATGAATGGGGAGATGAAGAAAAGGGAACATATTTAAGGAAGACAGAGAAGATGAGCAGTTGTGAGAGGAAAAGGATGGAGAAGAGGAAAATTGCGAAGAAAAGGATCACAAAAGAGTTAATTTTCCCAACATAATTTATCTAATGTTGCTTAAAAATAGTTTTTGCTAATATTAGGATTAGTTTTGTGTATGATCAAAAACACACTGGAGGTTTTTTGGAGGGTTTTTATTTCTCTTCTCCCTTGGGAGAAAAACTAAGCTGAGTATTTGTGAAAGGTATTAGATTGTTTTATTTCACTGCTCTCAGTTTATATATATATATATATATATATATATTCTTAACCACTACTTGTTAGCTCAAAACTTACCCCAAGTCAATATTTTAGTTCTTAACGTACTCGTACTCTGATACTTGAAAACATATTATGTTTGTCCTCCTATTCTCTTTTATGTTTTTTGCATCTAACATAAATACAGATTAAATAATTAGACTTTCGTCATGCAGTGGAATGGACATCCACTATGGTTTTGTGATTTGTTTTTCTCATTTATATGTTTTTCTTAATTTTCCTTCAACTCAAAAATTATACGATCCTACTCCTGAATATAAGAAACATATTGGAGTTTCGACTTCGCAGAATATGTCTGCCGAATATTCTCTAAATACAAATATTCTTCTAATGAATACAGTGACTATGATTTAAGGTGAATGAATAAATTTGGTTTATAAATAGTATGGTCGACACCAATTAGTGCTGAATAGCTTTTTGGACCAAAATGAAAAATAAGATTCAGTGTACTGTCCAACAAAGCGCACATTTTTTGAAAAATCAAAAACAGTTCCATTTTTAACTTTAGATTGGTTGAAATATTGAACTATTTGTGACAATTATCTTAGAAAATTGAACCATAGCATAGTTATCATTACAAAAAAGGCAGGTCTTTGAATTTTGGCACAAATACCATGATTCGAACCTCTTTGAAAGCACAATCGCTATCTTATAATTTCCAGGATTTTGAAGTCATAAGGTCAATATTGAACTCATCGAACTTGACCACACGCTAAATTTTTTTGGTTCAACAGGGTGGACATTACAGCAATACTTAAAATCAATATTTATCCAATGCAAACTCTTTCTGATAAAATTAGTTTTACATTAATGTGCAATCTTTTTGATAGAATCAACCTTAAATACTGTGTACTTGTTTTGGTGTGTGAAATTTGTTCTTACATCACATTTGCAGTTTTCACGAAAAACCCATTTCACAAAAAAGAGAGGGAAAAAAAAAGAGAACCAGGAACACTTTCCGTGGCCCCCAACAATGATTAATTTTAGGATTTTAAGGGATTTCAGGGCTTTCTAGGGTTACTGTATTACCTCTCAGGCAGTTCTGGGTCTCCAGTCGATCGACTGTTGAATCCTCGCTTTTATCCACTAAAATATTATTTGTTATCGTAAGAAGCTTCGTAAGTTCTGGATCTAAATCCGACTTTCTACGTTTCGCCGTCATATCCTCCCTCTCCAAACCAATAACTAAACCTTCCTCTCTCTCTTCATCTGCTTGACGTGCTATTTCCTCCCAATTCCATGGTTGCTTCTCCTCCTCCTTGTGTTTCTCCCCCTTTCCTCTTTGTTCATTATCTAAAACATCAACCGACGGACTACCTACACCTTGGAAATTTGAATAGGAAGCCAATGGGTTCCGATAATCTGCTTCTTCCTCTATATTTGTAACTTCTTTTAAAAAACTCTTCCCAAGAGCAGTAGATATACCTTCTCTTCCGACCCCATTATCTTCATTCTCGGGGTTACGAGAAATTTCGCGATTCGTTGAGACACATGAAGAACCTTTACTTCTCCTCATCGCATCCCTTTTCTTACTTTGACTTGATTGTGAGGGAAATGTTGTTTTAGGCCTTAGCAAGGCCAGATTCTCTTCAAACGCAGGAGCACCTATTGACTCCCGTCTCTCTTCTCTTTCTTCTCTCTCTTGTCTCTCTTCTCTCTCTTGTCTCTCTTCTCTCTCTTCTGATACTGTCGCCAATTCATGCTTATCACATGTAGTTCTCTTCGAGTCGATCGAGATAGCAACATTTTTTCCCTTAACTTTTGACATAATTCCTGCTTGAAAACTTTCATCTTCTTGATCGCCTCGCAACTCAGAGTTTTTAGGGTTTTGACTTAAAACCATAACATCCGAATTTACCTTAGTTGAATGAAAAACTTCTTCACAATTCGAATGGATATCGGAAACACTTTCCTTTTCTTCCGTATCAGCATTCCCAAGACTTTGTTTGTGGAGATCATAAATTAGTTCCCTAATTTTTTCACGTTTTGCGGATGCTTCACTAGGTCGAAACCATTCTGAATTGAGCTGAAATAAGATGTCAAAAAAAAAAAGGGGGGGGCTGAGGGACGTGTCAGAAAAAGGAAACGATCACATTTTATTTATTGTCCATCCTTCGCTCGTCATAAACATTCTCTTAAACCTCAAAAATGAAATGGTTGAGCTTAAAAAACATACCTCCATTTGGCAAGAATTATTAAATTTGTGTTTCCAAAAGTTTATTTCATCAGGCTCTAAAAATTAATTGAGAAGATTGTCTGGCAAGTCAGTACCTATCGAGAACCCTTACCCAGTTTTGATGCTAAAAATGGAGGCAGAAACATAAAAATGTAGATGAAAAACTTACGAAGGTGGGGTAATTTGGATGATTACTAGTCAGACATATTGCTGAGAGGTCTTCATTCAAAAAATTCTCGACATATTGTAACAAAAAAACGCCACAGTCGGTGAAATTGGTCTGTTGAGGAACCTGAAAAAAAAGGTCCATAAAATAGAAACCTGGTGAAGACGAGTGTACATGGAAAAGATGTTCTATAGAAATAAAAAATTAACGAGCGGTTAAACTGAGGATTCAAACAGAAACCGAGACAATAAAAAGGAAGGAAGTGCTGATAAGGATTCTAACAAGCAACTGGCAGCTTACGAAAGGAATAAATTAGCTGATCCACCATAAAAAAAAGGGAGAAGAAAGAATCTAAAACTTAGTTAATGAATTCTATGGACCGCACTAATAGTGGTACAGAGTATGGTCATGCTGACATCATTGTGGCCCATAACACACTGTTGTGACAAGCAGAAGAAAAAAGTTAACAAGTCTAAAAAAACCCTGAAAAACCCCAAAAAAATATGTTTGTTCTCACCTCTGGTGCAATGGCTCTAATTCCTTTAAACATTTTCTTTGCTTCTTCTCGTGGTGTTTCAAATTTACGGATCCATTCTTCTCGCAGATAGCTAAAAAAGACAAAAATATGAGTACCAGGGCGTTCACAATGGAAACAGTTAAAAAATGGAAAAAGGTACAATAAGAGGAGCCCAGACAAAAACCAGGAAAAATAAATGATAAAGATGTTGAAAAGTTTCAAAGATCCTTCAAAATTGAACCAATCTAAAGGTCAGAAACGGTAGGCCTGTTCACACTCATAATTATTGGTTATTTTTTCTCTGACTTTTTTGGTGATTCTACCCGGTTTTTGGTACTTACGTCAAAATTAACACAAAACGGGTAAAATCACCGAAAGCCACGAACAGTAGCAACTTACATGCGGAAGCAAAAATAGGCCCACTTATTTCCTTTGTGTTTTTTTTTTACTTAAATTTGAGTTAAGTATTTTTGATGGTTTCTATTAAGCAAAAAAGAAAAAAGAATAATTGTAGAAAACTAAAATGTGAACAATTGTATACTGCATTGGACCTGAAAAATCACACATAAAATCGATAGGATTTTCATTGTAAGTTAGCAAATAAACTTGCCAACAACATCCACACTAATCACTGCAATTATAAATGCCAGAAAAAATTGTTGTTATTTTTATAAATTGGTTTGTAGTTGTAATTAACAAACCCATCAATTAACAAAACTGAGTAGAGTGAATTAAAAGAAAAAAAAGACACAGCTAGAAACAATCCAACAAAGTAAACACAAACATGGATAAAGAGAAACAATGTAACAAAGCAAAGAGAAACATAGACAAAGAAAAAACAGCTTACTAACAAAGTAAACAGAAACATAGATAAAGAAAAAACAGCTTACCTCCGAAGTCTTCCTACCACATCACAGTGTAAGGCCCCATGCAAGGAATCGAGATGGATGATGCAGGGTGTCTTATTACCGATAGGCTTTTTTGATAGTGGCATTGGGTTTTCTGAGAGACATACAAAAGACAAAAAAAACAAAAGGAAAGTTATTGTGGGATTACTTCACCGTGAATCGCAATTAGAATGAACAACAGTAATTCCATCCCAGTTTTTTTTTACTCCTAAACACAAAAAAGCGTTATTAATACTAAAAAAGAAAAATCTGGACCCAAGTTCTTTCTGTGGTTCAGAATCGTCCACATCCTTTGGACCGAAAATAGAATTGTTAACACTAAAACAATCCTCATACTAATTATTTCTTAACGCTAATAACGATTCTCGGTGTGCCTACGAAACACAGCCAATCACCATTAAAGTAACTTTCATGATAAATACAACTATTTTTTATCGATACTCCTTCAAATTATCCAAATAACTTCAGTCATGGAGCTTTTCGAAAATAAAATTTGTCCCGAAAATTAATTGATACCATCAATACTATCTTGTGCTGCGTTTCAAAATTACACCAAGAAAAAATGTCTGATTCGATATTTCCAACATAGAAATCAATAACGTAGCTTGCGTTAATCCGGATTTGGAAAAACGAAAATTGAAAAAGAAAAGGAAAAAAAGGAGAAACTTGGAAAGAGTTATTGCCTCCAGACTTTTGCTTGACTATTGACTCTCTGAAAGAAAGTTAAAAAAAGATAAAAACGGAACTTCTTGTGAAAGTTTTTCGTCTGTTAAATAGTTATGTAAGTAAAATATTTGACTATAGGAGTATCTGTGACTGTAAAAGTTTGCGCTAATGAGAATGTTTGTGGATGATAATATCACGTCGGGTGCACAAGAGCATTTAGTAAAAATTTGAAAGAGAATTCGATAAGAATTCAACAGAAGATTTAATATGTTTTTAAAAGGAATTTGATCCAAATTTAAAAGAGCGTTTAATAGGAATTTATTTCAGTACCTTGAGGTGGTAAAATTTCATTTGGGTGACAGATGATCGCCAAACTCCAATGGCTCCTAAACCAGGAAAAAAACAGCATGCAAAATAATAAAGGAAAATGTGTAACAATAATAGCAGCATATATCCAAGAGAATGATAAAGAACACATAACAATAATAAAAATAAATGATAAAGTTGAAGGCCTTGGCAAAAAAAATACAAAGCTGCCGAACCGATGTGAGTCAAAGATTGTTAGAGACAGAATTAAGAGCCAAAATACATAAGAAATTTGTTATTGTTATTCCCTTTTTTCTCCATCCATATCCTTCACCAGTGTGCTGTTCTGAATCTTCCACCGAAATGACAACAAAACCATAACATTATTAAAATTTACAAATAAAAGAAAAGAATAGGAAGTTTGAACCTCGCTTTCCAATTCATGTTGAATAAAGAAGCTCTGGAGAAAGTACTCTACTCAAAAAAAAATTGCGTGGTTTTTCCTGGGTATTTTTAGGGTCTCTGTGCTGTAACTTCTTCATTTTATTTTCTAAGAAGACATTTCCTAAGGAGACTGAGTGAGATAGTAAAGTTTGCATAAAGTTGGAACAAATTAACAACCTTGGTCACGGAGAAAGAAAAACCATTCACTGTAAGACATTTGTTAAACATCCACAGATTTGTTGATTTGGACGAAAAAACATGAAAACAAGCCATAAAATCTGGTTGTTCTCTTAAAGTTTACAACTGAAAAAACCAAGACGTGAATCTACAAAAAGAAAAAAGATACAGCACACAAAAAGACAAAATTCACAGATTCAACGTATGGCACACCTGTCATTAATAGGTATCAAAATGAAGTCTTTGGAAAAAACGTCAACTTTCCGAGTCCAAGTTGCGACATTTTTGAATGCCTGTTCAGCATCCTCTCCGGCGGCTAATAGTTTCGTATAAAAAAAACTGTTAAACACATGATACTTTTCCTTTTGTTTTTCCGAGAGTCCCCTTATCAAGTACCTTAAAACAAACACAAAAAACAAAAAGCCAATTCAATAGCACATTCCTAAGGGAACATAGATAATGATTTATATCCCTTTACTTTTCTGTGGGATAAACATCATTCACTACACCTTTTGTTATTCGAGTTATGTCAATTATCACAGTGAAAGCAGGCTTTTTGTCAATCTCACTAATTTTGAGTTGGACGACGTTCTTCTCTAAATTCTGAGCCTTTCCTTTAATTATTGCAAGTAACACTGCCCTGCCCATCGCTGTTGGTATTAATACCTCTAATTCAGTGGTAAATATTTTTTTGGCCAAAAAAAATAGATCATGACTTAATGTGGTAGTTTATAGTCTTTATCTATATTAGCGTTTACCTTATAATTATATCATTAAGAAGTGTTTTTTTCATTAAAAATTGTAGGCTAATGTGGTATTCGTTTATTTTGTCTGTCTACTTTATATTCTCTTGTATAGTATCATATATACACCGAATTAGTATTATTGATACTAATACCGTTTGAACACTAATACCGTTTGAACACTGATGATTCCTTTACATTAATATTATGGGCGGTGTGGTTTATGATTTTGAGTCAAGAAAACCTGCCACGGAAATCAGAGTTAACTCTAGTAGTGAAGAAAGGTCTACTTGAAAGGTTTCAAACTATAGAAAATTAGCTTTTCCCTTGAAATCAATTGAAAGAACATTAGCTTCCCAGATAATGGACCATACAGGTGTCGGTGAACAAATAGTTTGCTACATTGTTTGGTATGTTGAATTAACAAATGAAAAAGGATGACACATACTCCATGAAATTATTTCCGGACACCAATGAATTGACAGACATGTGGAAAACTTACAAATTTTTACGTTCGTATTCACCCCAAAGGACCATACTCAAAAACAAACAATAGAACAAAATTCAAATCTCTTTCTTGTTGTTATCAACATTAAAAAAGGTTAACGTGACACAAAAAAATCCTCACAGACTAAATAGCTCAATGCGACAAAATTTAAACTGTTGACTTATAGTTGACTTTTCCTTCACAAAAGACACACCTTGGAGAAACAAATGAAATGAATTACGTACTTCACATAAAATTCAATCAAAGTGTCATTAAGATATTGCTCAGGCTCCAATCTCAAAACATCGTCATTAGTTATCGTTACGGCGTCGCGATGTCCTTTGTCAGGGTACACAAATTTTGAAATTTCCTCTCGTAAAGGAGCCCTAAAGGTAAGAAAACAAAGGAGAAAAGCATAGAAACTCATTTAAAAGAAAAGAAAAAAAAACACGGTTAAAATAGTGACACAAAGCTATGAAGCAGTAACAAGACAGTCATCGAGGTTTCTGTTTAACAAGACTGACAGGGAAACTACACTAGAGAAACTTACCCTCGAAGTGCAGGTACAGTTTTGTGGGTAACAATGTGTCGGCTTCATCAAAAAAATGTAAAATTACTTACATTTTACCACAAAACAAATCTCAATAGGGTAAAAACCGAGAAATCGTACACTTTTTTGAGGAATCTTGCATACAGTTTACCCACAAAACTGTAAGACTACCTATAAAACGGGGATAAGTTTCCACAGGGTAATCCCTGAGTATTAACAATGCTAAACGACATAAATGTGCATACATTACTCTTAAATGAGAAAGCAACAATACGCCTTTTCACCTTAAAAAATACCACAGAAAAGATGCTCGTATACCGAGTGGACGAGACAGTTGGTGGTAAGGTTTTATTTAATCCTATAATAATGGATTATGAGAAGTTTCCATTGTGAGGAAAATCATGGAAAAGGGTAAAGTGGAAGCAATGAAGATGATACTAGAAATATAAACAAAGAAGAAAAAAGAGAAGCAAAGTGAAGAAACTGAATTCTCATTATAATCAATAAGTGAGGGTGTACAGATGAAATCAGTTAAGTAATATCTGGCATAACCCTGGATTAACTGTGGAAAAACGATGCACTTAATCCTTACAGCAAAAAAAAAAAAATACTAAATATGCAGACGAAACAGCCTGGAAAGACTACGGTACAAAGTACAGCCTAATGATGAGAGTTGAGTCTAGAACCAAGTTGAGGATCTAAAGCATTAATTGTAATAACAAAAAGACAGAAGAAGAAACGTAAAAAAATCCGATCAAGAGAGGAGGACAGGTTAATGTTTCAATGGGAGAAAAAGAGAGAAAGAGTGAGACACCAACTACGTGTTTCCTACTGCAAACACTCCCTACCAATTTAAAATGGGGGAAAAATCCGAAGAAGGAAAAATTGGGTCGCAAAAAAAAGGGAAAGAAGGCAAAAATTGGAGGAGAATGGACATATAAAATGAGATTTGTACAACAGGATGGAAAATTTGTTGAAAAACAAAGTTGGGTATGGCATGAAAGATACTAACTCTCAATATGAAAGAGAACGGAGAGAAGATCATAAAAAAGAAGGGTAGTCTCCAAAACTAACCAACTACGACAATAGAAGCAGTAGAGAAGAGAGGATGCATAAAACTCTCCTAAGAGAACTCTCTTACAATTAAGGGTTGAGTTATTCGATTTTCTTTCAATGTTTTCGCGGGCTACCATTTTTGTTATAAATACCAATTGGCTACAAAAGCTAGGGATGCTTTTATTGATGTAAACTACTTACAAATAAGAAAACAGTAAGCACTCCCCTTTGTTATAGGACCAAAGAACATTTTTAGAAAGCAGTTACTAACTGAAAATGTCTCTTATGTGTGATAGCAGCACCAAGAAAAAAAAATACCAAGAAAAAATAGAAATAACAGTAAATTTATTACTTATGCACAAAATATACACATTTACAGTCAGCACTTAAACATAATAACTTGACAATTGCTGTTGAAGGTCTTTAACATGTTTAAACACGCTTCAAACCAATCAATTCAACTTTAATTATGCATGTGTTATGTTTCGTAACTCAAAATTTGTTGTAATACAAAGTTGAGCACCGAATGAAAGATACCATCTCTCAATTTAAAAGAGAAGGCAGGGAAGAAAAGCAAAGGGAAGAGAAAGATGTTGGGACGCAAAGATTTAAAAACTAATGGACAAAAAGTCAAAAAGGAATTTGAGAAAGAGTAAAACTCCCTCTTAAGAAGATGGGAACACGGAGGGAAATGGCATGGAGAAGGGTTAACAAGCTTATTTGAAGGAATGGAAGGGGAAAAGAACGCACAAGAAAAACTAAGAAACGGAGAGACGGAGGAAATGGCCATGACCAATTCAAACCAAACAAAAAAAAAAAAAAGGGGACCCAAAGCTGAATTCTTCCATGAATAGAATGCCAAAACGTGAGAATTTCAGTAAAATGGACAAAAGAAATGGCTAAACTCTGTCTTAAGAAAATAAATGGAAAACCCGGGATTAGAAAACACGGAGTAAAAAAGAAAGACGAGTAACTTCATTGAAAAAAAAAGGTAAAAAGAAACGGAAAAATCCACCATTGATGTCACAAGAAAACTCGATGCACTAACAAAAAACAGGGAAGGAATTTCAATTAGGAATATCGTAACTTTTTTTCGGTGCTTTGATGACCAGAGAGGCCTCCATAAAGGCTTGAAAAACGAATATCCATAGATGTTGAAAGAGAAAAGGTCTTTCTGTGCTCCATTGAGCCAAATATACCTCCATAATCCAAAGGAAAATATGAAATTAAAATAGGGGAAAAGAATGAACAAAAATCTTAGGAACCGAACACAACAGGCCTCCATGAAGGCACATGACCGATTTTGTAATCTTCTAAAAGTTTCTCTAATCATATGGCTACTTTTGTAATTTATAAAATTTTCTCCAATCATATGCTTCCTAATTTTTTCTTTTAAAGAAAATGAAAAAATCATTTTCAATTGAAGTGTGTCATGAAAATGAAAAAATCTACGAAAGTGGGTCATGAAATGCTTTATGAATAGGAGGAGAAAAGGAAGTGGACGGTGAAGGTGTGGATTGGAGGAAATGAGGAAATTTAGAAAAGATTGAGGAGAGGGAGGGAGAGGGCAGAGGAGAGAGAGAGAGAGGGACAGGAGAGGGAGAAGGAGAGTGGATGTAAAATAACAGAATGAAAGGAGACATGCCATGGAGCGGGCCCATAACCTTTTACAAGGAGAATCATGGCAAAGGGTGAGCGATGAAAATGATAGGAGGAATTAAAAAAAAAAAAAAGAGAAGTAAAGGGAAGAAATATTTTCCCATTATAATTGGTCAATGGGTAAGTGAGAATCTACAGATAGAACCAATTAAGTACTATTTGACCAAACACTAGAAGAGAGCACATTGATGAACTTTGTCCTTAACACAAAAAAAAAACTAAAATAAAATTGCAGAAGAAAAAGCCTAGAAAAACTATGAGACAAGAGTACAGCCCAATAATGAGAGGTAATTCTAGAACCTAGTCAAGGACCGAAACCGTTAAGCACAAAAACAAAGGGACAAAAGGAGGTAACATAAAAGATTTCAGCTAAGCTAGGGAGACTGGTGAACATAAAAAAAGAAATAAAAGGAAAAAAATACAGACGGAGTGAGACACAACCGAAGATTGTCCTGAAGCCAATGTTTTCAGCATTTAAAAAACATTGTAAATAAACAATCTGTTGAATAGTGCATGGAACCAGAAAGAAAACTCACCATACACCCTCAGTATTTTCGTCCTCCATATTTTTGTTTGTCACATTATCAACATCTATCTTATCCTCCTCGAGGTCATCTGAAGCCCCTTTAGGAGATACCCAAGATAGTCGATCTAAATCCGGTCGATCCAAGTATATATCGATACGGTGATCGCCGCTGGAAAAGATCATACAGAGGAAGCTCAAAAGAAAATGAGAATCACAAAATTGATCTGATTTTGAGAATCACAAAATTTTGTGTTAAAAAAGATCTGATTTTTGAGAATCACAAAATTTTGTGTTAGAAAAGATTTGATTTTCACATAAAAATATTACTGTAGCCATGGTAGAAATGTACATACTGGAGGACAGTATTAAACAAAAGACCATAAAGAAGTTTCCCATAAGACAGCAAAAGAATTGTCGCAAAAACCGAACCTTTCCAGTCCTGTCCAGAGTTTCTTTCCTTTACGCGCCTTAAAAGCCGGGCAAAGAGATAGTATTTTGTTTTGGAGTTCTCCCCAAGAACTGTTGCTGAGCTCCCACATTACAGACCTGCGCCGCGGATCTGTAAAATAAAACAGAAACCAAAAAAAAAAGGACCAAAATAGACCAGATATTCGAAAAAGATGAAAGAAAACTTGGTTAAAATAACTTAAAAAAAACTTGACTACCTCAACAAGGTTATAAAAAGACAAAAAAAAACTAAATAATCAAAAAAGATACGAATTTTGGTTAAAACAAGTCAAAGAAACTCGATTGGTTTAACAATGTTAAACAATCAAATTTTCTGGGTTAATGAACTTGGTCTTGGCTAAAACATGTTGAACTCTCTATTATACTTGGAGGGAGGGGGAGGGGGAGGGGGTGGGGGTGGGGGTAGGAGGAGGAGGGGAGTCTATATTGACAGATGCCAAAAAAGAAAAGAAAGTGAAGAGTACCTTCACTACTGAAATCGAGATGCTGCGCAAAAAAAGAATCCAAATTCGCTGTTTCCTTTGGCTCTAAAACGGCAAAAGATCTCGCATTCTGGAAGAAAGAAAAACAGAAATGAGAACCAACAGAGAGATAACAATGTAACATGCTAAAAAAATAATGCGTTCCACTGAAAGAGTTTGAAACCTTCCTAACGCCAATTTCCTCCAGGATATGTAGCACGAACAACAGAGAAAAGTTTCTTGAATGGACGTTATCGCCAATGAAAAATGGCTTTTTGCGACAGCCACATTATTGAAAGGGCAATGCCCATTGCTATTAGTGTTAAACATTTTAAGGGCAGTCAAGACGTTTAACTTAAAGATCAACAATTGCATTTTTTTTTGGAGGCAAGCAATCGAAACGATCTTACCTTTCAATGTGATGGCACGATTAAAAATCAAAAAACAGTATGATGAGAAAAAGGTTGAAAAATGTTTAAGACTAATAGCGATGGGCAGCCTAACATTGCAACAAAAGGGACCAAACTTTCCAAAAGAAAAGAGCAAAAGAAAAGACAAATATTGAACTCAGATAAACTGGTTTTGCAAACTTACACGTATAGGTTTCACAACAGAGTAATAAGATAACCACTGTCGAATGTCATCAATGGAACACTCCATTACATTTGACTCGACCTCAACAGTAATAATAGTCGGTGTAAAGTTCAAAATCATTTTGTCTCCAGTAGGGAACTCTCCGACCCACGAATTATCGCACTTGACAATAATAACCTCATTTTTATGAATAATATCCTCGTTCACATCATTCTGTCATTTACAAAAACTTTCAGGAGCATTAAAACATGTCGAGAAAAATCGAAAGAGCTTTGTCTCCATAGCTCAAATTCACAGAACAAAAAACCTAATTTACAAATAAGAAATGCTGGAGGAAACTGAAAAAAAAAATCAGAAATAAAAGCTAAGAATTTCAGAAAAAAAAGAGTCAAACAATCACGCTGGGCAAAGAAATGCCAGAGAAAGGCAAAAAAAAAGGCTGAAAACCAAAACATCGTAACCAACGTAGGACCACTTTCCAAGTTTCAACAAAAAAAAATATATTCCAAACCTTTACCTCTCTCCAAGTCTTAGCAGAAAAAACAAAAAAAAAACAAAAAATGTTAAATGAAAGGGAAGACTTACCTCTTGCATGTATGTTTGTAGGGGACCAAGATTTTCAGACATCCTCGGGCTCCCTTCAGGTTTTTCTTTAGGTTTAGAGTTCAGGCAGGTGAGACCAATTTGTGTCAAACAAAATGTTGAATCGTTTTTGCTGTCAACTAGCCCTTCAACCATGTAACGTTTTTCAGTGCCTTTAATGTACTGCTGCAATAGATTTTACAAGAATTCTTACAGAAAATCATGGTTTCCAACTATTTCATCGACATTCTCAGAAAATGCTATAATTTGAAAAAAAAAAAAAAAAACTATCAGTGTTACAAGTATGGTAACAATGTTGTTATGACTTTAAAAGCGAGAGAAATCCTTGACTAATAATAAGCATCCACACATTTCACATCCGTACATGTCACAACCGTACATTTCACATCGAGAAAGGATTACTTTAAAGAATCCAGAAAGAAAGCCTCAAAATATAAATTGCCAATTCTCTGCCATACGTTGGAAACAGTGACACAAAACAGAACTGCTTTCCATTCTTTTGAGAAGGATTTGATGATTCTGATTGGTAACATCAAAACATGAGTAATTAATTAAACATGATTCGTGAAACTTACTTCTATTATACTGACTAATATTCCGTCTCAAAAAGTTATCTCCCCTTGTCGTTACGTGACTTTGTGAAACGTTTATTTCCGGGAATTCGGTGACGTAAATGTCGTTCTCACTGCCAAAATCAAATACTTCCATAGCAAGTTGTCTTTTTTGTCGTCTTTTTCCGTTATCTCTTTTGTTAACTATTTTTGTTGTCTTTCTTTGTTGTCTAATTTCGTTGTCGTTTTTTGACGTCCTTTTTTGACAAAATGCAATCCAGATAAATGTTGAGCTAAAATCCACAAAATCAGAGTTTGGTGCCCTGTTTAAAAGTTTTACATAGTTTTTTAGGTCATGAAGAGAGATTTGATGTCATTAGAGAATCAGGTACTTCAATCAATCTGTTAGTTGGACAACCAAACTGAAACAGTTTTAACCAAATCCATGCATGACTTTAAGTAATAAAAAAAAATGCAAGATTACAGTTAAATCCACTAGCCACAAAAAAGAATGCAGAGAAAAGAAAAAAAATGAGCATCCAATTCTCAGATAATGTTGCTTTATGTTTTTGCTTTGGTCTACTTGAAGGCCATTTAGGGTTTCTACATCTTAGTTTGTCGTTTCGTGGAAAAAGGAGAGATGCATGATGCATTCCGATTTTTCTCTGGCTTTTGGCCTTTCTAACGAGAATTCGCATTGCATGTCCATCAGCTTTGCAGGCGACTTTTTGCACTTCGACAGCATGTCAAATTCGCGATACGATACGATACTCGCCGACTTTTGAGCTTTAAAATTTAAATTTTAAAACGCGCGAAATTTCATGCGAAGTCCGCGCATGGAATAAAAACATTGCACGGTGTCGTGCAGCCGCAAGAAATTTTCGAATGAAATTTCCGTATTCAAAATTTGAAGGGACCGCGAAAATGACAGTACAGTACTGAACTGTACTTTATTGTACTGTAAGAAACCTAGTCTGTACTTTTATGTACTTTATTGTACTGTAACGTACTGTAATGTACTGTTCAGTACTGTAATGTATTGTACTGTACAGTACTATACCGCACGGAATTTTGGATTATGGTAAGTTTTTGCAAAGATACGTTGATTTCAAATTTGCGTTCATAATGTTTCCATTGTTTCAAATACCAATATTCGTACGAAATTTCTGCACTTTTCGAATACCACCTAATTTGGTGGGAGCAATTTTCCTTTTTTTTTTGTACTGTACTTTATTTATGCCAAACTGTTCGCGATTCCAAAATTTAACGCAAGTTTGCATCGTCTGGTGTTAAACTAAAGCGAAAGTTTTTTCAAGTTTTTATATTATGGCTGATGGCGACGCCAAGAGAACGCCTCCGTCTGCAGGAGCGTCCATGGCTTCCGTCGCCTTTCCGGAGGACCAGAAAGCAGAAGGAGGAGGCTTAGTGCCTCCTCTCGCCGGGCCTAAAAGGAAGCGAAGGCTGGCAGATTTATCACAGGAGGAGGTTGTTTTCTATTTATAGTCTATTAAAAATTTCGATTTGAGATTGGAAAAAGGAGAGATTTTGCCTTCCGTATTGGTTCTTGTTTTTTTCCTGTTTTATTTTAATGTCATAACTCATTTTATTGTCCAGTTTTTGTCTTTTATGACTAAGCAAAAACATCGAACAAAACAGTGTGAAAAGATGCAGACGATGTTTTATGATGTTTATTTTTATTCAAAAAGGCTCATAAAAAATATTGAATATTATAAAACAAGTGGCTGCATGTTTTTCTAATCGATGGTGACGATATGCTATATGATAAGAAAATGATTTAACATATCCGTAAATAATGCTAATTTATACAGTTTAGACATGTTATTATCTCAAAACATTACTAATTCATATCATTCCACATCTTATTGTTGTGGAGGCAATATTAATTTATTTTATTTAACATCTTGTTATTTGTAAACCTCATTGATTTTATCCATTTACTAATTCATACCATTTAACATGTTATTAGCCGGAAATGTTGCTGATTCATTCCACATTACAATTTGTTATTATTTGGAAGCTTTACTGTTAATTGAATTAGTAATGTTTTTGGATTTTAACATGTTTCATGTTATGAATTACTAATGTTTAAAAAAATGTATATCATGTTCATGGTATGAATTAGTAATGTTTACAACGAATATCATGTTACATTACATGAATTATATTTTTTTTCGGATAATAACGTGTTAAGGTATGAATCAGTAATGTTTGTGGATAGTGCCATTTTAAATGATATGAATTAGTAATGTCAGGACAATAAGTTACATGTCTAAATGTTATGTATTAGTGTGTTTTTCATTTAACACACCCATTTTGACATGTTATTATTCAAAACGCTACGGATCAAGAACATGTTATTATCCCTAAAGATGATCAATTCATACCATTTAGCATGTTATTAACCCAAGATATTATTGGTTCATACTATTTAACAGTTTATTACTTGGAAACATGATTAATACATACCATTTACCATGATGCTATTTGTAAACATTCCTGATTCATACAATGTAACATGGTAATATCCTTAAATGTTTCTTCTTTATACCATTTAATATGTCATTATCCGAAAACCTTGCGAATTTATACCATTTAGCATGTTATATTCCCAGAGCATGAATAATTCATAATATATAACGTTATATTACTTAAGCTTTCATGGTTTCATTTTACAACACAATGAATGCACATTTGAAAGGACATCATGATGATGTAATAACTGATGAAGTCAATTTTTCTGTCGTAATTGTGTGAATTGCATTTATTTTTTGTCAAAAAAAAATATATGAAGGATGTGAAAATTGTCTGGTCATGTGTTGTGGAATCTAAAAGGGAAGGTAAAGGGCATGGTGGGGGGAGAAAGGGGAGGGATTGAGACTCGGAGTGATGGACTGAGGGAGAGAAGGGAGGGGTGATAGTGAGGATGGAATGGAGGGGGAGAGGGAGGAGTGGAAGGGCGGGGAAGGAAGGAGGCTAAAAAGGAGGCATGTAGTAGAGACAGATAGGGAAGGCCGGAGGAAGAATGTAGGGAGTTTGTGCGAGAGGGTGAGGGCAATTGATAGAAGGATGGCAATTGGGAGAAATTAGAAGAGGGCAAGTGATTATTTGCATTTGTCAGCAACAAACTCAAAACCCTCGTAAAGAACCCTAATACCCTAGAGAGTACTTATGTTTTGCTTTGGATAGAGTTATATAACCTACTCCTTATGGTTATTCTCAACAGCCTGACCTTCGGATCAATTTATAGTTTACAATTGTTTTTTTGAAAAGTCAAGTGTCCTCGAAGCCGTTAGGATGCCGATTCTCGTGTCGCGTGTTTTTTTTTTTTTGGAAAGATAATTGAATAGAAAAATAGATGACTCGGTTTAAATTGGTATTATTATGTGGTAAATATGTATGCCTTTACTTCTCGATTCTTGCTTGGAATCGCTCGGCTCCTGCTCGTTTTTCACAAGTCCCTCTCTCTCTCCCTTTCTCTCTCTTCCTCCCTTCCCCCCTCTCTCTCTCTCCCTCTCCCTCTCCCTCTCCCTCTCCCTCCTCCCGCTCCTCTCTTTCTCCCTGTCCTTCTCATTCTCCCGTCAAGTAAAAGTTACAGCTGTTTGCAGTAAGTTGATTCTCTTGGTACGACTGTTAACAGGGTTGCTGTTGGGATTTCTGATTTGTAGATCGATGAGATTGTATCTCTGAGAGGAAAATTACCTCAATCGGCGGTAGGAAAGAGGTTTGGAATTGAACAAACAGATGTGAGTCAGATTCAACGTCTCCAGAAGGGCAAAACCTCTCGACCAGAAGATAAGCGGGTGAGAACTACTAATTTTGATGACCTGCCAAATGAAGCACCTTTATTTATTTTTTTACTGTTATTAATAATAATAATAATGAGTGGGTGCAGTTTTTATTTTCCCTGCACTGCATTTTAGTGTCGGTTGGTTATTGCTGTTTTTTTTTCGTGGGTGGGGTTTTTTCTCTTGTTGATCCTCGCAAGCTGCAGGGACCTTATAGTTTTCATTCATTTTTTACCATTTAGTTTTTAGTTTTAGGGTCTCAGACTATGACTTGAATGAGATACAACACTGTTCACCAACATTATGGTCCACACTATTCACAAAACTGAAAATGGTTGGTTGTTTTTTCCGGGTGAATCAGCTAAACTTTGTTCAGTACCAAACAAGAATTACTGCGGAATGTATCGTTTTTGGTAATACTGTATTAGTAAGGATGTTGGTTAGCAATAGTAATACAGCTGCTAATACAACTTTGCACTGACGGTTGTGAACAATGTGATTTCTTAGTGATGGAGATTTTTACGGTTTTTTTATGGTTTTTTAAGGGTTTTTTAAGGGTTTTTTTATAAAAGGTATAAAATGGCGTCGCTCGGTGATGGGAGCAGAGAGTGAAGGATATTGAGGTAGTTTTGCCAATCGTGTTTGGAACAATCTCGTTTTGGCTCGGGAAAAAAGCAGATGAGTATGTTTTCCATCCCATTTAAAATATGCACAAAGTTATCTGAAATGCACATCTTTAATATGTTTCCTTCTTGAGATATACTTGTGGTTTCTGTTTTGCGTGCTTTTTTGGTATTTTGTGTGTGAACAGACAGAGCTACGTCGTGAATCTCTGTTAGAGTAAAGATTTTTTTTCACCCTTTAGACTCATATTTTTCTGTGTGCTTGTTTTGCATTTTTAATTGGAAGAATGCAATGGAAAGGTAAGACTCTTGCCTTCCGATTGGTCACCTTAAATTGAAAATCGGGCGTGTGCACATAGAAAAACTTGTTTAATCGGTGAAAATAACATTTGATACAAGGTGTAGCGATTATGTCGAAAGCATGTTTTTCACTTTCAGTCAAATAAAAGGGATAGACAATTTCTCGATGACTGCCAAAATGAAACTTCAGATGATGATCTTCAGGTTGGCCTGTCCTTTCACGTAATAATATAAGCAACACTAATTCTTAGAAAGAGCTTATCGTTTTTGCTTTATTTCACACTGAGGAGAGTTTTTTGATTTTTAACGTCTTTTTCTCACCAGAAATGTAAAAAATCGCAATGGTTTTTCTTAGTTCATGGAACCATGATGTAACGCGGATAATTACAAGATATTGAGCAGCCATAAAACTCCTTTTTTTAGACTAACTCGACTGAATTGAGCCCACTTTTGACCAGATAATTCAGTTTTTTAATGCAGTAACCTGTTCAGTTATCCGTTCTGACCTTCCTTACTGTTGTGATTAAGATTATTAGTGGTTTTCGACTGACTGATTATTTTCGATTTGATGGGGAAAATACAGATTTCACTCGCATAAATGGACAGTTTATGTGCGTGCTGCAAATAATGAAGATTTGGGAGATATTGTAAAAAGAGTGGTTTTTCAACTACATCCTAGTTTCAATGACCCGACAAGAGTAGTGGAGTCTCCACCTTTCGAGCTTAGTGAGACAGGATGGGGAGAATTTGAGATTGGAATTACAATTTGGTTGCATCCAGATGCTTCAGAGAAGCCAATTGAACTGTACTTCTCCCTCTCCCTCTCCCTCTCCCTCTCTGTCTACCTCTTCCTCTCCCGCTCCCTCTCTCTCCCTCTCCCTCTCCCTCTCCCTCTTCCTCTCCTTCTCCCTCTCCCTCTCCCTCTCCCTCTCCCTCTCCCTCTCCCTCTCCCTCTCCCTCTCCCTCTCCCTCTCTCTCCCTCTCTCTCTCTCCCTCTTCCGCTCCCTCTCCCTCTCCCTTTCCCTTTCTCTCTCCCTCGCCCTCTCCCTCTCCCTCTCCCTCTCCCTCTTCCTCTCCCTCTCCCTCTCCCTCTCCCTCTCCCTCTCCCTCTCCCTCTCCCTCTCTCTCCCTCTCTCTCTCTCCCTCTTCCGCTCCCTCTCCCTCTCCCTCTCCTTCTCTCTCCCTCTCCCTCTCTCTCTCCCTCGCCCTCTCCCTCTCCCTCTCCCTCTTCCTTTCCCTCCCCCTTCCCCTCTCCCTCTCTTTCGCCCTCCCCCTCCCCTTCCCTCTCCCCCTCCCCCTCCCCCTCCCCCTCCCCTCTCCCTCTCCCTCTCTCTCTCTGCTCCCTCTCCCTCTCCCTCTTCCTCTCCCTCTCTCTCTCCCTCCCTCCCTCTCCCTATCCCTCTCCTTCTTCCTCTCCCTCCCCCTCCCCTCCCCCTCCCATTCCTCTTCCCCCGCCCAGTCTATCTATTTATATATATATGGGATGACCTTGGTGGGTTGACAGGTTCCATGGCCTAAAACTGTACCCGGAAGACGATACGGGTCAAAGTACGAAAAAACCGGTCGTTGTGGAAAACTACGAGGAGCTTGTTTTTACGGAACCGTTGGACACGTTTTTTCAGAGAGTCCGGCATAATCCGGCCGTCCATTTGTATGGGAGCACTGCAGCTCTGGCGTCTGCAAATGCTAATGCACCGGGTAAGTTTGCTTTTTTTTAATTAAGGAGTTTCTTAAATGGTTTTTAAAAGTTTCTTAAAAAAAAAAAAGTTTCTTAAAAGTTTCGAGGCAAATTGAAGTGTACACATGTTTAAACATCTGTTAGTGGCCCAGGTATGTATTTTTTTTTGAATTAAGGAGTTTCTTAAAAGTTTTCTTAAAAGTTTTGAGGGAAATATAATTTTTAAACATGTCTAAATAGTTGTCAGTGCCCTAGGCAAGTTTTGTTTTTGGAATGAAAAAAATTCTTAAAAGTTTTTTAAAAATTTCGAGGCATTTGAAATTTAAACATGTCTAAACTGCCAATTCACTGGTAAGTTTTATTTTCGAATTAAGTTGTGTTGAAAGATTTTCGGGGAGGCAAAAAAAAATTTAAATGGCTGCGAGTGTTCCGTGTAAGTTTAATTATAAAATAAGAAGCTTTTGAAAAGCCTTGGAACAAATTTTGTTTTAACCAGAGGAAGCATCTGGAAGGTTTTGGGCCAAATTCCATTTTATGTTAAAGCTGTTTTTGAAAGGTTTTGTTTTAAAGCTCAGCTGTAAGTCCATCCTTTTTTTTTTGTATATACATTTAATTTTTTCGGTTTTTTTATCGGTAGGGATATTTTTCACGAAGTCCGTTCTTTCTTTTTGTATACACGTAAAAAAAAGAAAATGTCAAAAGGGATTTGTATTTCGAGCTTTGAGCTGAAATCTGGAGCAATAAGGAAGGAAATAGGCCTTAATTTAAAGGTAAAAAGACACAAGTTACTAAATTATTCATTTAAACTGTCTTAAGAAGGTTTTTCTTTATTTTTCCGGTACAAATGTAGTCACCTTGCTGTTAGGTCTCAATCTGTATCTTCTCTAATTTTCATTCTTTCTCCCTTGTGAGATTTTTAAATCGCGAAGTTTTACCTCTTGGTTTGGCCAAATTATGAGTCAAACTATGGATCAAATTATGGGTTTTTTTGGTTTTGGGTTTTAACAGACACTTTAAGATAACCTTTTTCACTTTTTTTTTTCACATGTTTGTAGTAACACAAAATCTCTTTACTCAACCTGCTTCAACCTGGGCCACAGGGGGAGGGGGAAGGGGCAGGGGAACCGTAAAAAAGGGTATAGATGATTTTGTCTGTAGCTTATCTGATGAGCAATTGGAAAGGAGTTGTTATGGGGCAGAAGTTGAAGTGAAGCCTGTAAAGAGAGAGAGAGGAGATATGAAAACCCACCCATTGTCGGTGTGGTTTGGAAAATTTTCAGACACTGAAGAGCTCGCTCGTCTTGCCGTGGCTCGACAACAGGTTAGTCAACAGACTTAAGAACTTTTGACTGAAACTTTTTCCAGTCTTCTTTTTAACGTGGGAGTGAAATTGTTTCTATCTTCTTTTTAACTTGGTAGTGAAATCATTTCTAGGGAGGGAAATTTATCTCTCATCTTTTTTTCAACTTGGGAGTGAAATTATCTGTCTTATTTTAACTTGGAAGTGAAATTATTTCTATCTACTTTTCAATTTGGGGGGAAATTATTGTTTCAGTTACTGTACATTTTTTCTAATACCAAGAGTTGGCTATGTCCTAATGTGTGATAATAAATTCAAGTCTTATCTCTACTTCTAGAGAGTGTCGTGCTTTCTTTTTTTCCAACGCTCTCTTTTCTTTTTTTTCTCTTTCTCTCTCTTTTCCCGATGACAAAAAGCATCTGCCAAGCTCCACTGTCAATTGTCATTAATGATGCTATTCTTTTTTGTCCTCCATTTTTTTAATTTCTGTACACAAAGTACCGTTGCTTAACGGAATTTATGGTTTTCGACGTCCTTTATCCTTGTCGACTGATACATTATTGGATTTATTTTTTATGTGAACTGGATACTATTTACTGGTTTATAGTAGTATAGTTTTGGAAAGTAAGTCTTGTATTGAGTTAACCTTTTAGTGTAGAAATTAGGGAGGAACTTGTTAGAAGTAAAAATTAAAGCTTAAAAACAAAAAATAACTGAAACTAAAGTTGTTGTAAAACTACACAGTGAATCGCTATTAGGGTTAATAACACTAATTTGATGCCAGCTTATGTTGGCCCTTCAAAACAAAATATCGTTAATAATACTAATTGTCTTTTTCTTCATGCTAGTTCATATAGAAGTTGAAGATTGTCCATGTCGCTCGGATCTAAACTAAATTTAATAACACCAACAGAAACACCACGGTATATAGTTCTTACAGCTAATATCGATTCACAGTGTATTGTTTTGAGACCACCGTTTTCATGGTTCTGTTAACTGTCGTAGGCTTTAACAAATGAGATTTTTTTTGCCTGTTTCTCTTCTGACAACTGTTTGGGTGCATGTAAAAATTGTAAGGCAAGAATGTTAATGTTGTCAGTTTGTCTTTTTGTCTTTTGGCAGGTTGCATGTTAATGTTGTCAGTATAAATTTTTGTCTTTATGTCTTTTTGTTTTTTTTGGCTTCTTTGGTTGGTTGTGTGTTAATGTTGTCAGTATATCTTTTTATATTTATGTATTTTTGTCTTTTAGTCTTTTTGTCTTTTTGTCTTTTTGTTTTTTTTTTTTTGTCTTTTTTGGCAGGTTGCATCGCATATTGCTAAATTAGAAAGAGAATACGCGGCGGCCGAGGCAGAATGTCAGAGCCTCAGGGGCGCCATCGCACAATAGCGGAAGCTTCCAGTCATGGCGATCATGGGTATGCGACTAATTCCGGGTGAGTGTCTCTATTTGTTTTTATTTAAGCATTTGTGAGGATCAAGAGGAGTTTTTACTTCACTTTTTTTTTCTTCCTTTGTATCTTTTTTGTTTAAGTTCCGAAAGCCCGACAGTAAACAATTATACAAGAAGTTAAAGCTCTGATGTTCGCTGTTATCGATGATTTTTCTGTTACAAGATTTGTTTGTTTTTTAGTTAGAATCGCTGTTCAAAATGTGCAGGAACTATTGGAAACACTATATGTGATAAACCCCATATTATGCTTGTATTTTAGTATATAATACCCGCATTATGCCGTATAATACGCTTTTAGTATGAGTCTTATTACAGAGCGTTTCCAACTGTTTTTGCACGTTTGAACTATGGTGAGAATGTCTTCCTTTGGTGGTTGTTAAGGCTTGTAAATGGTCACTGGAGAGGAGTTTTTTTGTTGTTTTTGTTGTTTTGTCTTTCTCTTTTCAGTTCAATGTGAGAGTTTCTGTCATCGTTCAGGTCTTATTTGGCGCATTTTTGTTATTATTCTTATTATTGTTTCTAGTTTTGTTGATAGTTGTTTTAATTATCGCAGGACGACTCCTCTTTCTCGAGCGACTATTTTCACACCGCTTTTTTTCATTTTGGCAATCATTTACTTCTATTTCTGTTCACAATAAATTTCAGTTTCTATGAACCACGGTCTATCATCTCATCCATTTTCTTTTCAACGTCTTCAATTTCACAAAAACGTCGTACAAAAGAGCTTGACTTTTTTGTTTTCCACCTGTTTTTTTCTTTTTTTCGTGCTCGATTTGTCTTTTTTCAAATTCACCTTTGTTAGAGCTTCTTTTCAAACTTTCATTAGAGTGTGGCCAATATCGACAAAGTTTTAACACGATGTGGGAGTTATCGTTACTTTGTTTTTTCCATATTGTACAGTTTTTTTTTTCGATTTTTTTTTTCCGCGCCTATTGTTTTTTTTTCATAGTTGTCGCGTAACCTTTTGATGTAGGATTATTTTTATGATGTCAGTGAAGCATTTTCAAAATAGAAGGTCGAAAAAGGAGGTTATTTCTCGAAAAGGAGAGTAATGAAAAGGTGATATTGTGAGAATATTTGTGAACATTTCGTACTTTTTTTATTTTTTAAATGATCGGTGTTTACTAAAGCCGTTATTTTTCGCAAGGTGTCCTTAAGTAAAGTGTTAAATGTGTTTTTGGAAAACATGCAATATCGAAAAAGAAATGGAAGAAAAAAAAGGGGGTTTTTTCTCTTGTATTTTGATTGTGAAGTGTGTGTGTAAAATTGTGAAACAAATAGATATTGACATTTTTTTCTTTTGGTTGAAAAGACGTAAGTAGTTGTGGTACCTAATCGTTGGGTATTAAATAATATAATTAATATTAATCAATATTAATTAAGATAATAATAAGTTTTATTAAATCCGGACAATGGTATACCATCGAGTACATGGAAACAAAAGAAAGGAGAAGCAAAAACGAAACCGAAAAAACTCGCCTTTACGTGGAATCAAATAAAACTCTAAAAAAAAGCTATTTTTAATTCATGGAGCTAAATGAGCAACTAACTAGTGTATGAAAATGACACTAAAGCATGAGCTTTTATCCAAACATGGAAAAAAAGTGAGCCTGTAAATGATAGGGGGAAAGAGTTTATTAAGAAAGCACCACGGTAAAACTATTTGTGTACATGGGACAAAAAGAAATAAAAGCGAAGGCAAAACCGTAGAGTAAAAAACCAAACGCTGGTGGAAGCAAACAAGAAGTTAAAATTTAGAATTATCGTAAAGCATAGTCACCATATAACTGGTATTTGTTTATTATTGCTGGCTATTCTGGTATTTACTAGTATTCAGTAATTTCCATAGTTCAAAAGTAGGCGTTTTTATGGTAGGCCTTTGGTCGGCGCCTTTATCGTAAGTTGTGTTATGGGCTTTTCATGTGATCTTCTTAGATCGCTACTTTGATCAGCGGCCGTCCGATCGTCCGAATCTGACGGTGTAAATAAAAATTTTGGTCCGAATGTTTTAATTGGTCCAATTTTTGGTCCGAATGTTTTAATTTGTCCGAAAAGGTCCGAATACAATATGGGTCTTAATGTCATATTGTATGTTTCGCATACAATAGGCATATTGTATGGGCCTACTTTCACCTACTTTTGAACTGTGGTAATTTCAGAAAAAATGACGTACGTCGCGACGATTTCGAGTACTCATCACGAATGTCGGAATATTACGTGCAGTGGATACTGTACCTTAGGGTTTTGTTCGGTACGGATTGAACTTCGCGTAGATTCTGTACGGATTCTGTTTCGCTGGATCCACGGTTGGATGAAAAGTCATTTAGCGGCAATGGACATCGTAGACGTTAAAGGAACGGAAGTTTCGTGTATAGTTCCATACTTCCATGCTTGCCGGAATTATCGTACATGGGAATTGACGACTTTTAGTCCGTACTATCTTAGGGAAAACTGCAGAAAATCGTACGGTCAGTTGTAGTATTAATGTGAGCCGTATATCTCTAATTAGTGTTATTATATTTTTGCCACTTTAAGCATATTTTTTTCGTACACATTTGCCCGATTTTCGGTTGTAGACCGCCAATCGGAAGGTGAGAATCTTAGATTTCAATTGCAGCCGTCGGATTAGGAATTCGACAAATGTGTACGAGAAAAATATGATTTAAGTGGCGAAAAAAAGCATCAACAATAAAAACGATACACGGTGTACCACAATTTCAGTTGACAAAACCCTAGGAGAATCTTGTGGTATTTTAGTGAGGGTTGGCGGATATTTACAAAATGCATAAGAAAAACCACGAGTATTGTAAAGGGAAGGAAAGAAAAGATTTTATTTCCAAAAACGCGATGGTAATACCATCGAAGTACAAAACATGATTGTCACTAAAAAGAATTGATCACCAACAAAGGTAAAAAACCAAAATCCTAAAGGACTAAAAACACAACAATAGTGCTTTAAAAGCCTAAAAAGGAAGGAAAGGGATTAGATTGTTTCTTTTGATTATTTTATGCTCTTAACCGTACGAAAAATGTGTGAAAATTTACGTCAATATTGAAACTTAAAAAGCTAAAATGTACTCCAATTTGGCGTTATTCTTATTTCGACCAGCTGCCACGTCATGCCAACTCATCTTCAAACTTTGACCGAAATCGATTCGAGAGTCAATTCTATTAAAAGTAAAACTCGTGCAACGAATAGGAACGCGTTTTCACAAGCGCCACACGTGTTTGAAAAAAAATTGCACGAGAGAGAGTACACAAAAAAAAATTGCTTGTCAGTTTGCCGCCTGTACGTAATTTTTTTCTTGCAAGGTCCGTGGCAACGATTGTCATTTCGCAAAAAAAAAAAAAAAAAATGTCCTTCGAGGCTCCTCTCTCTCTCGCCCTCCTTCGTACTCTGTCAAAATTACAAACCTTCGACGTCACAAAAAGTCGACAAAAAATGCGGTTTGACAACGTAACATTTGTAAACGTCTACAATTTGTCCCTAGTGTAGTTTTGTCGACGTCTACAATTTGTCCCTAGTGTAGTTTTGTCGACGTTTACAATTTGTCCCTAGTGTAGTTTTGTCGATGTCTACAATTGTCGATGGTTTTGTAGACGTCACAAAATAAAAGTAACGAAGAATGGACGATTTCGTTTTCGGACATTGGAATTTGGAACTCTTTGAAAAATAGTTCGGAGAATCTCCACTAAAATCCAAAGTTATCGTACATTTCAAAGTTTCGGTGACGTGGCAAGCAGCCTTTGCTGAAAACTGTACCGGATTAAAAACGATAATAATAATCAAAATACTCATATTTGATTCTTGAAAACACTTTTTTTTTTGGCATTTGTTTTTAAATCCCTTTTTAAACTCCTACGTAATGAAGAAATGAATTTTCTGACGTGCAGTATTTGTTTTCGGGAATTGATCACGACAGTGACTGATTTGGTTGCGCACAGTCACTTACGTCATTTTGTCAAAAATTGTACGTTTTAAGAACATATTGGTACAAATAAAGTACCGTTGAGTACAAATTTGACGGTAAATCGATTGGACAACTTTGACTTTCAAAATATTGTTTCAACCGCTTAAAATTTTGCCGCGCTTGCGGACGTCGACCATCAACATGAAATTAGCAATTCACACGGCCGGCAAACGTTTACGGTAAAAAAGCAGCGGCAACCACATGTAAATAAAAGTGTTGCAGACAGTCACTTTTTGTCGTTACGTGAGCTCCACGGTGAGAGCACTTAGGGTAACCCTCCATCAGGCGCCGACAGTAATCGTACGGAAACGTTTACTGGCAGTAATACTTCGTTCACTTCTCCATCAGGTCGTGTCAGTAATGGAATCTATCGCGTACGTGCTTTCTTTCGATTGGACGCACGTAGGTTCATGTTCTGACGACGAGCAGTCAAAGATTTCAAAAGCACAATATCTGGACTTGTATCCGTACATCCAGTCGCAAAATTAAATTACGTGAATGTACAATTTGTACGTTCGTGTTTTGTATTTTTTGTAGCTGTTTTGTCGTTCGTGTTTCGTCGTGGCGCCATAAATTCTTGATGTCAGCGCATCGTTGAGGAGGCGTCACGACACATTCTTCAACAATATTTTTTTTGTGGTTTTCGTTGGATTTGTTTCCCGCCCGTTCGAAGGCGAGCGGCCCGTACGTCACCTTTCCACGCGTAAACATTTTACACGTCCGGTGATTGATGACTCTCCTCCTGAGGAGAGTAATTAATCACTGGAAGACGTGACCGCTTGCTTCGAAAACACGTAATCGGACGGTCGACGTTGTCGCCCAGAAGTTTGGAGAATCTTGACGCGCCGACAGTAATCATGTTTAAAAAAAATAAAAAAAAACCAGTACGTCTCTGTACGAAAATGAGCTGGATCTGTACGAAAGTACACTTTTCCAGTAAAGAACCCCACTTTTCGCCTGATGGAGGTTCACCCTTAGCCGCAAAATTGAAATTTAGTCGTCTAAGCGTTACATTAAACTTAGACGCAAATTGAAACGAAACCTCTTTAAACTAAACTGAACTACTGTAAGTTTTGTACGTAAATATTATAACGCACGAAACAAAATTTTGTTGTCAATGTAAGAATGTTGATTCGTAGATAGTGTGGCTTGATTTTGTCGCGCGTGACGATGCGCATTTTTTTAATTTTATTTGGTTTGTTTTATTATAGTGTACAAAGCTTATTTCGTTTCGTGCGTTTTAATATTTCCGTACAAGACTTATAATACTTTAGTTTAAAGAAGTTTCGTTTCACTTTGCGTCTAAGTTCAATGTAACGCTTAGACGACTAAATTTCAATTTTGCGGCTAAGTGCTCTCACCGTGGAGCTCACGTAACGACAAAAAGTGACTGTCTGCAACACTTTTATTTACATGTGGTTGCCGCAGTTTTGTTACCGTAAACCATAGTTCAAAAGTAGGTGTTTTTATGGTAGGCCTTTGGTCGGCGCCTTTATCGTAAGTTGTGTTATGGGCTTTTCATGTGATCTTCTTAGATCGCTACTTTGATCAGCGACCGTCCGATCGTCAGAATCTAGAATCTGACGGTGTAAATACAAATTTTTGGTCCGAATGTTTCAATTGGTCCAATTTTTTGTCCGAATGTTTTAATTGGTCCGAATAGGTCCGAATACAATATGGGTCTTAAGGTCATATTGTATGTTTTGCGTACAATAGGCATATTGTATGGGCCTACTTTCACCTACTTCTGAACTATGCCGTAAACGTTCGTCGACGTTCGTCGGCCGTGTGAATCGCTAATTTTATTATGACGGTCGACGTCCGCAAGGGCGGCAAAACTTTAAGCGGTTGAAACAATATTTTGAAAGTAAAAGTTGTCCAGCCGATTGACCGTCAAATTTGTACTCAACTGTACTTTATTTGTACCAATATGTACTTCAAACGTACATTTTTTGAAAAAGTGACGTAAGTGACTGTGCGCAACCAAAACAGTCACTGTTTTTTTGTCATGTGTATATTTATTTTGGCTTCCTTAAACCCTAAAAATACATGATCTCTACCGCCGAATATGGGAAACGAAAGCGTTTTTAACTTTAGCAAATATTCGTTACGAATATTCTCCTTGCAGAATATTCTTCGAACAACTGCGGTGACCAATGAATCAAAGAGATCCAAAACTGAACCTGAAACAGAAATTAGAATTGAAACTGGGAACTAAAACGAAACTGGAACTGAAAACTGTAACTTAAAACTGTAACTGAAACAGGAAATGAAACTGCGAACGGCAAACTGAACGCCTTGCGCGATAACTGGACAGCTAGAAACTAGAGTGAGATAATGAACTGAAACGGAGCTGATTGCACATAGAGAGGGGGGATGGGCAAACCCTAAAATTGACACAAGGAGATTTATAACTGAAACTTCTGACCTTCACATGGAACTGAACGAAAGCAGTTTCAGTAATTTTTTGCGAAAGTGACAGTAAGTTAATAAAAAATAACAACTGAAAAACTGCAATAAAAATAATAAGAATAATAGTGTGAACTGTAACTGGAATTCAGCAGAAAAACACAAACTCAAACTGAATGAATGAAAGCTGACAGAATGAAACTGAATGAAAGCAAAAAACTAAAAAAAAAAACACAAAAACTGAAATAAAACTGAATGAAACTGACAGTGACACCAGCAAAACTGAAAAACTTGAAAGGAAAACTAATAAAAACTAAAGCAGAAAGTAAAATTAGAACTGGGAACTGAAACTGACACTAAACTGACTTTTCAAAAAAACCAGGTACTTAAACAAATATGTTTCCCTAATTAAAATTGAAACTGGAACTGGAAATTGAAACAAAAAACCTAAATTCAAAGAATTTTAATTGGAACTAAAATTGGAATTGAATCTAAACTGGAACTGAAATTGAATTGGTTTTGAAACTGAAAAAAAATCAAATAATTTCTGCAACAAAAAAAACACAGACAAACCTAAAAAGAAAGAGAAACAAAAAGAAATAGAATTTCCAAAACAACAAAAAAAAAAATATGCTTCATTTTTCTTTTAAAAGAAAAAGGATAGGACAACATTAACAAAAATATCACAAAAATTATCACAAAAAACACCCAAAAGGAAAAGAAAACAAAAAAAGGCAGGAAAAAAATAAAAAAAACAACGGATACAATCATGTTAACAAATATTAACAAGAACATTCAAACAAATTAATACATAAAAAGACAAAAAACAACTTTGGCAAATGTTTGTATTTTTTTTTTATTTTTTTTCTTCATTTTTTGGGGTATCCTTTATTATTCAGAATAGTCTCTTTTCACAAATTTTTTTCCACTAAAGCTTTCTCTTTTCTTAAAAAAAAATAACGAAAAAAGAGAAAACTAAAAAAAAACTGTTCTATTTAAAGTAAAAATAAAAATAAAAAATCTTCTGGCACAAACTTTTGAGGTAAAAGTTGTGACCTGTACAGGGGCTCCAAAACCGTCTAAAAATATATATATATATATAAAAAATATAAAAAAAATAAAAAATAGAGGCATAATGTTTCTAACCTAAGTCAAAAAAAACTAGAGTGGTTCTTACTTCTTTTGTATATACCCTATTTAATTCCGTTGACGAATAAAACGTTTAAACTCTCTTTTTAACGTTCCTATACAAAAAAAAGCTCCGATTTTGAGAAATACCCCATAATCAAATTAAATTTATTCAAATCTATAACCCCTTTGTACTCCAACTGGGTTTCCTTCAAAACTATTCACATAAAAATTCCGCTCAAAAAAATAATAATAACTCCTAAATCTACCCCAAAAATGTCTCTCTCCCTCTCTCTCTCTCCCCTTCCCTCTTTTTTTTTGTTTTCTCTCATTATCTTCTCAAATTAAAAAACAACTTCCCCGATCTTTCGCATCCCCTCGACGAAATTCTTCGAGGAAAAATAAAACCATCTTTTCTTTTTACCCCCATTTCCGATTCCGATTCGCAAATAACTTCATTCGTCGTTTTCTCCGAAACCTCCTCGGAATCCACACTATTTTTGTCCTCTCTGGGGGAGGAAGATTTCGGACAAAAACAACAAGAAAACCTTCCAGAGTACCGATTCTGATTCGTCTTTTCCCCCGAAGCCGGAGGGAGAGAGAGCGGCGGAGGGGCAGTGGGAGGGTGAGCGAGAGAGAGAGGGGTGGAGAGAGAGGCTGGCGGAGGGAGAGAGAGAGGGGGAGGGAGACCCGCCACCGCCGCCGCCGCTGTCGCTGTCGCTGTCCCAGGAGGAGTGGTTTTGGACTTGGGGGAGGGGAGGGAGGGAGAGGTAGCCATAGTAGGGGGACCTCCCCAAAAGGGGGGAGAGTCAAGGAGAGAGAGAGAGCTGTGACTGCTGCCACTCGTACTACTGGGGAGAAGCCACAAGCCTCGGAACTTCCTCGGAGAGCGAGAGTTAAGGGGGGGAGAGGTAGTGACTCGGGTGTCGGAGGAGAGAGGGTGAGGGAGAGGGGGAGTGGATTCAGGGGAGGAGGGAGGGGAGGAGGAGCGAGAGGAAGGAGGAGTGGAGGGAGAGGCAGGAGAGAGGGGTTTGGGAGGCTTGGAGGAGGGAAGAGAGGAGGTAGTGGTAGAATGTTTTCTGGGGAATTGAGAAGATGGGCAAAGAGGATTTTCAGTAAATGAAACTGATTCCGTTGGACATGGAACTGGAGTAGAAATAACTGAAACTGCGGAAACAGGAACTGGAACTGAAACTGAAACCGAATTCACTGAAACGGAATTGGTCGAAACGGAAACTGATACTGAAGAAACTGGAACGGAAGAATTCGCAACGGAAACCGAAGAAATTGGAACTGAAACTGGAACTGAAACTGAAACTGGAACTGACATAGAAACCGGAAACATCGGACAAAACTGAGAAAACCAAGGATCTTTCAAAACCTCGGAGACCGAAATCCTCTTCTCGGGGTCGACAGTCAACATTTTCCGAATCAATTTTTTCGCATTTTCCGAAACCGAAGGCCATGGGTGTTCGGAAAAAGTCAACTTTCCTTTACAGATAGAGCCCATTAATGCCCTTTTGTTGTCTCCCAAAAAGGGAAGTCTCCCCGAAAGCATCGCATACAGAATAACTCCCAGCGACCACGAATCCGCTTTGTACCCGTACGTCCCGTCGCAAATAACCTCCGGGGATTCGTAAAACCTCGAACCGGCGCACCCTTGAGTCAGTTTTCCGGGTTTCAAAAAAATGGCCAAACCAAAATCTGCCAGTTTCACTCTATATTTGGTTTGTTTTCCTCCTTTTTGTCCCATATGGACCCCACTTTGCGCCACTTTTTGAAGAGATTTTAACCCAATTTGAACACTTTTTTTAACACCCAATTGGATTCCACTTTTGGGTGCCACAATTCCCACGACTTCAGATGAATTTTCCGAAAAAATAGCATTATTATTATTATTATTATTATTAGTACCCTTTTGAGACCCATTTGTGGTAACATTATTATCCAAAAAATCTGAAGAAGGAGAAGAAGAAGATTTATAAGAAGAAGGAGAATAAGAAGAAAGTAAAATATTTTCCGGTTTTAAATCTCGGTGGAGGATTCCTTGAAAATGTAAAAAACTTGTCGCATCCACAATTTCCCGGAAAATATGGGCGGCTTCTGATTCGCCGATAAAGTGCGACGATCGAATTTTGTCGTAAAGTTCGCCTCCGTCGCAAAGTTCCATTACCAAATAAATACATTTCCAGTCTTCATAAACCCCATTTAAAGCCACAATATTGGGGTGTGGAAATAGGGACAGTTTTTGCATAATTTGGACCTCTCTCCGAACTTCTTCGATTTCCGCGGGCGTTTTTAAATCGGATTTTTTTATAATTTTACACGCGTATTTTTTTCCGGTCTTAATACAAGAACATTTTTTCACAACTCCAAAGTTTCCTCTCCCTATTTCTCCGGAAAATATGAATAAATCGAAAGGGTTTTTGGTGGGTTCTGGAAGAATAGAGTCCGCCATAACTTTTTTACTTTTTTTAAGCTTTCTTTTCCTTTTTTGGGCTCCAAAAAGGGCCCAAAAAGAGCTACAAATCTTGCCAATAACGGAAAAAAAGATAAGTAGAGAGATGCGCTAGAGAGTGAAGAATTTTCTGCAAAAATAAAAAACGGATTTTGACGGCGTATTTTTTCGTATAATTTTCCTGTCCTGTCGCTCCTTGTTTGAGAGAGAGCTGCTCTCTTTTTCTTTTTTTTTCGGTTCGGAAACAGGAAGTGAGGAAATGTTTTGGAAGAGAGGAACCTTTTGTAGGACTCTTTAATGAAACGCCTATTTTTTGTCGTTTACTGTTTCAAGTCACCGACACGTCAGCGGCAACTGATTCGGAGTGACGTGACGGGAAGGGATGGGTGATGGGACGTGACGGGACGTTGAGAGGTTCGCCGCAGCGGAAAAGATCGTGGAGGAAAGGATTTGACTGACGGCGGGACCGAATGACGAACCCGAGATTGCCGGACGGCCGACTAGACACGAGAGTCATTCGATTGATTTTGTCGTATTTGGAAGTACGTCGATTTGATCGATGGATGGTGGAGATTTCGAGGTTCGAAGCCAATGAGGTTACGTTTGTACACGTGTAAGTAGGTTCTTGTCCGCGATTCTGTCTTTTCTAGGGTTTGACGCTGATTTGCTTGCCGCTGATTTGTTAGCGGTCATCTACTGCCGGTCCAAAATCTGACGGTGGTTTATTACCGGCCCAACTTTGAATCGGGCGAAATTTCCGCGTTTATAAAGTGTACGGACATGTATCGAGGAGCGTCCGAAAGTACGAAGATGTTGTACTTTCGGTCGTTCCAAAAGCTTACACGGCATGATAGGAGTACGATTTTGTCTACTTGCGGTGTCGGCTACCGCGTACGGTCACCGCGTCAAAGCTCAAAACGTTTACGGCAAAACGACAAACGTCCTGGGCACGCAACGGAGAGGGGCTGAAATGATTAAATGTTTGGTACGAATGACCGGGCAGGTTATAGAAAAAGTGACAGAATATGGTTAAAAACTTGTAAAGTTTTCGGAAAGGAATCGTATTGCCCAAAAGCGGTTTACTCGTTTATTTAAGGAAACTACACCGCCAATCGCTATTAGAGTATATAACGCTAATACGGTGCCCCTAAATTTTGACCCCAAAACCTGAAATAGAATTAATAACGTTATTTAAGGACGTGGACCATAATCTGCCACGTCTCAGGCACTAAATAAGAATCAATAACGCTATTTAATCCTTGACTCTAATAGCGATTGGCGGTGTAGTAAATCAATGCCCGTTACACGGGCAAAGGTCGTGTTGCGTGTGTTTAAGGTTGTATAGAGTTTTTGTACTCTATATATTTGGGAACAACTACAGGTGGGTTTTCCGATGAACTATACAAATGTGAATTATATATGGGAATAACAACCATAGGGTGTTTTGATTTACAACACAAATATAGACAATTTTTAAACCGAGAGAATGTCCCATGTAAGATGTCATTATGTGCAAACAAACATATTTTGAAGTTCATAATTATATTTAGTCTACTTCACAACAGGAATATTGTAGTTGAGATTAAATTGGTTTATTGATGACTGAGTGTCACTTTTGTAATAACGTTCAATGGTGTGTGGCTCTAGCAATTTCAACTGACTAACTATACTTAACTAACCATTCTCCGCTTATATCTATGTAACTGTCAGAAATCAAATGTTTATTTTTAGCTACAGATCTCATGTTGGTGTGTTTTGTTACACAATATGTTTTTGTTCACATAAAACAATCAATGCCCGTAACACGGACATGATTCGTGTCGTGTTTTGTTATGCTTGTCATATGGGCATGTATCGTGTGTTGTTTTATCACGCTTTGTTGAGCCTGACCAAAGTATTATACAAATATATGTTTATGTGTTCAATAAGCAATTGTACGACATGCATTATATGTAAAGAGTCTCTCTGCAACTTTTATTGGAACAACAACCATAGAGCGATGGTATAAGCATAGAAAACATACACACTTCCAAACAACAAAAATATTCTATTGAAGAAATAGTAGTGTTAGAACATAAGTGTGACGAAGTATGTATACCTGTGCAGCTTACTTTAAAACGTTAACAACCCAATTACGATTAAACATAATTTTTGATATTAACTTTTTATAGCTCTAACAATGTTAACGGATAAGTTTCTTTCAAAACTTCTTTATTTCACTATTGTAAAAGAAATGTCAATTTTCACATTGTATTACCTTCTCTTGTTTATGGAAACATCTAAATACACCATGGATTGTTATTAGTGTTAGACACACTGATTCAACGCCCTTTTTTTTTCCTATCTCGCTTATTTTTTCTCCCCCGTTCCTCTCTCTTGTTGTCTCTTCCCTCTCCCTCTCTCTCTCCCTCTTCGTCTTCTATCTCTCCTCTCTCCCTTTTTCTTGTTGCCCGTTCATATATTGTTGGTTCACATATTGTTGGTTCATATATTTCCTGTGCATATATTATCGGTTTATAAATTGTCGATTCATATATTGTCGCTTCGTACTTTGGCGATTCATATCCTGTAGGTCTATATATTTTTGGTTCACATCTTGTCGGTTCGAACATTGTCCGATCACGTATTGTGAGTTCTTGTTTAGCTCTAATATGCGTACTCACATCTACACACTTTGCAACAACAACCATAGGGTGTTTGCATTAGGGTCACATACGCATCATACACTCTTTCAAACTGCAATAGTGAAGTAATGTATGCTACTGACATCTACACATTTTGTGCCCCTTTCATAAATCAACCCCAATTTAAAACAAAAAAAATGCAATGATATATTATTACTGCTTGTATATTTCACGACTTAGTAGCGTACTTGCATGTAATGTGAATTGTAAATCAACAACGACAATAATATATCCCTCTATTAATAACCGTTTCTTACAAATCACAATATTTCGTAATCTTTCATTTGATATGTATTTTTAAGCATTGATTGAGTCGGGATGGCACATGCGTACCTTTTCCTTTTTTGCTCTTGCGATGTTAATCAACAACAATAATAATATATCTTTCTATTAATAACCGTTTCTTACGAATTACAATCTTTTCCTAATCTTTCATTTGATATGTATTTTAAGACATCAATTGAACCAAGATGGCACACGCGTACCTTTTTTTTTTTCTCTTGCGATGTATGTTGAGGCATCAATTTTGCACCGACGGCACATGGGAACATGGGTCGTGGTCATAAGGGACATCTTGTTTTGGGTCGCGCGCACGTAAAGACATTGCCTCGCGCGCACAGAGATATCGTCTATTTAAGGTTTTCAAAACGATAGCCAAAGGTCTATAATTTTTAATCGAAAAAACCGATTTTTAATTTTGTATTTTTTCTCTTGATAGTACTTATACACTCTTCATGGAAACAAAACTATAGGGTGATTTAATCAGCTTAAAGTGTGTTGTTTTTCAGTACAGTCGGTGGTCGTTCGTAGATACTGGCGGGCGGCAACATTGCATTACGCCATCGGTACAGTGGTACGTACTGCGGACGATTGCACGACAACGTTACTTTGTGCCAGGTACGGCGGTATGTACTGCTGACGAGCGGCGACGTAGAATTACGCCAGCGGGGGGCAGCGTAGAATTACGCCTGGCGGCAGCATACAATTACGCAACCGAGCGGCAGCGTGGAATTACGCCACCGAGCGGCAGCGTGGAATACGCCACTGAGCGGCATCGTGGAATTACGCCACCGAGCGGCTTCGTGGAAATACCCCACCGAACGGCAGCGTCGAATACGCCACCGAGTGGCAGCGTAGAATTACGCCAGCGGGCGACTGCGTATACTTACGCCAACTGTCGGCGGCGTAGAATTATGACACTGAGCGGCAGCGTACAATCACGCGTGCCGACGGCATCATAAAATTACGCCACCAAGCGGCAGCTTATAATCCGCCACCGGGCGGCAGCGTAGAATTATGCCATCGGGCGGGCGGCAACGTAGAATTACGCCAACGGGCGGGCGGCAGCGTATAATATTGCCACGGTACGACGGTCGGCAACGCTACATCGTGCCCGCGGTACGGCCATGTGATGGAAACAAATTGAGACAGACACGGCGCCTATATAAGGGTTTCCCTGAAGGCGAACAACGTTCCTTTATTTATATACTGATATGAAAGATTTGAAATTTGTAATTGTTTTTTTTATTATTCAATTTTTCGAACCGCAAAACATGGAGTTCACCATAAAACTTCGTGCTTATTTTTTATTTTGACCGTTTGTCAATTCTAAATTTTGTAAGGGCAAATTAACGATGCATCCTAGGAACAACGAACTAAATTGTGCGTAATTTATATATGTGAAATAAAATAGGTGACAGGTAGTGTTGTGTATCGGCAAGGTTTTGTCGATAATCGATATGTACCTTTTTTTGGCTTGCTAATAATCGATTTATTGGCACGATATAGCGACACTGATGTTATCGTCGATAAAAAACCGATAATATCGGTTATTTATCGTGACAACACTGGTACCGATAACTATGTGATAATTTTACGGTTCGTTTCGTACAATTGTACGTCATATTCCATCGTACTGAATTGTCGTTATTACGTTACACAGTGTACGGAACAGCTTGTTACATGTGGCATGCCACGCTATATACATTAAAAACATAATACAGTATACTATTAAATAGCATACTATATTTTCCCACTTATCGCTGATAAGGAATTTGTTGGTCTCGCAGTGATATATCGGGAGCTCTGACCCTCCGATAAGTGATAACTATCGGTATTGGTGTTATCGGGATAAATTTATTGTCGATACACAACACTAGTGACATTGTTACAAGAGAAAATGTAAATCCTCATTTTGTGGTAAGGCTAGTGATATTTTGTTGTATAGCAAAATACTTCATGAATTAGAATTGGCTCATGTCAAAATGCAATTTAATACATAATGGTCGATAAATAAAACATTGTTATAATACTTAAAGGTCGTGGTTTTAAATGATACAATTACATATGTATGTTTTAATTAAACTGGGTTTAATAAAATCTAATGAAATCCCTATGTTATTTTGACTTTCCAAACTTTAATAAAATTTTTGACATTAGAAAGCAAATTGTTTTGCAATTAAAATCATCAATTGTCTAGAATACATTAATGTCATGCTATTATCTGTAAATTATGTAGACCATTTTAAAATTCAATTGATCATTTTCCATAATCGTTTTCTTTTTCCGGGTAATATAAAAAAGGGCAAATGACCATAGCTACGTTGCTGTCATATTATTATTAATGTAATAGCGCTAATTCAGTCGCGACATTTGACCAAAAATCAGAAAACAACACTATCTAAGTCAATGTGTTAAAATCGGCTACACTAATAGCGATAGTCGTGATCTAACTTTTTGTTGCAACGTTTATTAATTCGTCATTTTTTTGGGGTCCACAATTGTGTAAAAGGGCAAAACTTTTCTCCGAGTTTCAAACTTACGCGTGCGGTCAGAGTAAATATTTTTCCAAAATAAGTCAGCTGACCGCTTGTCCACTGAAAAAAGACGGTCTCAAAATTTATCAGCTTGCCGAATGGCACCAGATAATTCAGACGACTGCGGGCCAATGGGGAGCTGCCAGTTGCTCAAAGAATCTCAAACACGCGCTTCACAAGGGAACTTTCGCGACAGCTGTCATGAAAAATTCAATCAAAGATGTCATTTTTTCAAAAAATTGTCCATAAAGTACGGAAATGTGACGTTTTGCGCCACGCCGTAGGCGGAGTGGCGCTAGTGGACAAAGCGTCGGTGGTTGCGTCGTTCCCGAAGTCCCGCGTGTCGGTAGATTATGCGTGAAGCAAAATCTAACACAATCATTGGTGGTCTCCAACGTGCCGTAATGAGAGCAGACAGATCCAAATTATTTATGTACGAAACACTTTATGAATAGACGTACGAAAGAGAAGCCAAGCTAAAACGACAGAAACTAGTACCGACGGTTTCTACTTTTTTGGGATGATTTCTTTTCAAAAAGGACCAGGTTAGAGGCTAGTCTCTAGCTGGCATATATCATCCGCTGACGTCAGCAGAAGGGCCGGTTTGGTCCAACAGTAGCCGTTGTAGTCGTACGGAGAAGGGTTTCAGAACGGTTGTGGCCTTGCGGGATGCTCCCCGGCGGTTTAGACTGTCGGTTGGGGCTGACCGTCATGTTTCAAACCGTACAATTTGGGTCAAAAATTCTTTTCCGGAATTGACGTGCCACGTGGTAATAGAAAGCGACGAATGAAGATTGTGTACGGATAGCACTCGTGGCAAGTGGTCATTAATGCGAAGCAAATTGAAATGATAGGGACTCGTACGTGCAGATTGGATAAACGACAAAATGTTTTTATCCGTACGTAGTATTGACCTACACAACAAAATGTAGTTATGAAATTTGGACGGATCCTAGATCGGTTTGGAAAAACAATTGTTTTTATCATTAAATGGCGTGGATATTTGTCTGTCAGACTATGTACGGTTTTGTCTTTATAGTATTACTAACCAACAACTTGCGGTGGATAACGTTAAATAATGTGGATAATTTTGGCTTCTAGTCATCAGCTGAGCAGCAGTGTTTTAAATATTTAATGTGCGGTGACATGAAGAATTTCGTATGAGCATATAAAATTTAGCTCGATATTTAGTGCGAATGAAATTGACAGTTTGAATTAGTAGAGAAAGGTACAACAGTATCGGCTATTATTAGCGGCAATGACTCTAAATCGGCGCCCCAAAACTATACCCCTTTAAACTTAAAACAATGTAAATGACATTATTTTATTTATCTTGACAATTAGTGTTGGGTATCGAGGACCTTTTGCCGATATTCGATATATATCGAATTTCCGATAATCGATATATCGCTTCGATATATTGAAAACCAAACCATCGCGATATATCGCCAATATATCGTATCGCCGATATATCGAGACATTAATTTTTTTTTTTTTTTTTTTTTTTCCCAAATTTTTTTTTTTCAACCCCTCCCACTGAGCGCGCGCCGGGGGTTCCGTATGATTTTTCGTACGATTTTCCGTACTAGTACTGTACGGACACCCAGTTTTTGCGATATACATCGCGATGATTTATGTTGGTCCCGGTACGATATATCGAGGAATCTGCTCGATCGATATTCGATATATTGAATATCGAAATTATCGCGATATGAATTTACCCGATACCCAACACTTTTGACAATATTAATTTAAACGGTCCCGAATTAGCCACGCCATTCAGAATTAAAATAAGATTAATAATACCAGTATGAACTCCATGGTAAACAAATGACGCTAATTTCCTATTCCAGTTTGACGTTAATAACGACAAAAGGTGTGCACTGCCCATCGCGGGTACAATAATCACCCTAATTCGAGTCAGTTTTTTTTTGACACAAAATGTCATAATAGTGTTGATAACACTATTCAGATAAGTGGCTCATAATGAGCCACGTGGCAGAATTATTTTATTGTAGCTGGTTTTAGAAAAGTGTCAACCCTAATAATTTACTAACTCCGATAGCGACAGACTGTATGAAATGCTTTCGAAGTACAGTACCGTACTGTACTTTTGAAACGCACGGAAACAGAGCTCGCACGTTTCACGCTGGCCAGGCTGTCAATGTTTCGCCAGGTAACCGACAAGCGACGGCCGTCTGACAAACTATTATGGCAAAATTATTAAAGTTATTTGTAAATTATTATTACGGACGTCTGCTTCCGTACTTTGTGCGAATCTGATATTCATCCTATATGAAAGCTTCAAAAGTACTCTCTTGTTTATTTGCAGACATGACATGTCAGACAGGCTGGCACGACAAGGAAACTGACGCTGCGCACTGTTCACTCTGTGAGGCAATTTCTGGACATCAGCTTATACTTTGTCTCATTTTCTGACATTTTACGTTAAATTACTGTAGCTGCTCACAATAAAGTAAGTAACTAAAAGCTACACTTGTGATCTCGCTTCTTGCTGGAAGAGAGAATCTGCCGACGGCAATGCCGGTACACACCTTGAATCTCTATTAGTGTTAATGTTTTTTTCGTCTCTTAAAACATCTTTTCTCCGTACACACTTGTAGGATTGTAGATCTGACGGATGCGATCGAAAGATAGCATTCTCAGCTTCTGATTGACGGTCTCAAATTGAAAATACGATAAGTGTGTACGGAGAAAATATGTTTTACGTGGCGAAAAAAACATTGACGCTAATAACGATTCACGGTTGTAGTCCATACAATTTCGTGATAGGAGAATACAGTGGATCTCCCTAGCTAGAAATAGCTTTGACATATACGACATTTCGAAATGTTGCTGAGTTAAGACCAAATCCATTGGAAGGACGCTATACGGACAATAAACTATTTTGTTGACTTCATTTCATTAGAAAGTCATTAGTACAATACACGTGTCCTGACACACTAAGACTCAAATAGTGTTATAAACGAGAAAATGGTACATTATCGTACTTTACAGTACAAACTCACTTCTACGGTTTATTCACTGCCGTTAGATCTACGCTGTAACTGTAGTCTGCCAAGGCTCATATCGACGGCCAAAAACTAGAGACAAAATCTAGTTGCGCTGACTGACAAATGGAGGTTTCTGCACGCCAGCGCAGCCTACCATTGGTCCAGCAGAGCAGATCTTTAACGGGCGCAATAGAAAGTTCCTTTGTCGCATATTCCCAGCTGCATCGAGATTTGCAGTGCGGCTTTCTGGCCGTTAACCAACATTTTCGAACAAATGTTTGTCGGACAGGCTGTAAAGATTTTCACACCAATATTCGCGTGGTATCTCAAGAGACCCAAAGCAAACAAGAGATGAGAGATCGACAGTTGTACAAAAGTCACAACCGCCGTACATTTTTCGTTTTTTACCCGGTTCCGGGCAGATTAAAACGGAGAGCAGAAGCGACAAGGAAAATTGCGAAACAGCAAATATGTAACTGCCAGGCAAAACTGTAATTGAACAGCAAATCCCGTCGTAATCGTAATCGACGTATAATAAACCCGCACTGTACGGTCACGATGAAACCGCAGCCGCGAACGATTGGAATACCCAAAAAATGCGGAGAAGTGCTGTTAAGACCGGTGAACCAACGCCAAATAAGGGGTTGCGGTAACGTTTACCAATCGAGTACACGACAAGCTCTGCTGTTCGGCAACCCCAAATAGAAAAAACCTCTCAAATGTAACTTGCGGTACAGGTAACTTCCATATCGGCGGCGAGGTTCCGATATTTGGAAATCGGACAAATAGAGAACATTGAGAATAAATCCGGATGTTTCTTAACATACATTGTGAACTATTTTTGACCTGAGCTAGAATCGCACAGCAAGAAATGTTTATAAGATATTGCAAATTCTATAATGTTAACATAACGAGTAAAAACAAAACTTAAGCCAAAATTGGTGTACTAATTTTGATACAACCACATACTTCCAAAGTGCACATGTTGTCGCGAAAACATTCCGATATGCAATCACCAAAGGTTCTTGTACGGACTCGTAAATTTAATAATGACAACGTTTTAGGACAAAGCTAACCATCAATCTAGAAACCATGTTTCTTTGAGCAAGAATTGTCACAAGTCTTTGTATAAATAAACCAATTGTGTATTTTTATTAGCGTTAACAAAATTTACAACCTTTAATATTCTTTGTATATGTGCACACTTGTCCACTTATTAATCTATTGGTTGTTATGAAAAGAAAGTTTTATTACCTTTTTATCGGCTCTCCTTCATGAAACGAGTGTGCCCGAAGAAAAAATATTTTAATCACAAATAAAACATTAATGCCAATACTAACAGATGATCAACTCAAACACTAAGCGATCCCAAACTCTTCGGCATTAGAGTGGCTTATGCCCATGTGTCGTTTCACTAACTGTTATTCCTAACTCACCCACAATTCCCTCCAACCCATGCCATTGTATCATCCTTGTCCCCATACAATGACCACCTATAAGACACCCTCCACGCATTGTGGTGCCTTTAGGGCTTTGATCACTAATTTGTTTTATTGCCCATATTTAGTCAACTTCTCCTATCTCCATAAGAGGGGCGAGAAGAGGGGGTATGGGGGGTAGGATTATTTACAACACGCGGGTCGATCGTATCATGTTTATGGAGCTCGACTTGTCGGTTGTTTGTTTGCTGTTGCCATCCACGCCAATCTCTTATTTTATCATCTTCTTTTTGTTTGCGTCACGATGATTTCATTAAATAAACGCCTTTTTCCGAGCAACATGTCGTATTTGTTCTATTGTTGTTGCGAGCATCACTACTTTTTCCTCCCCTGTTTTGGATCCAATCACAAAGGTCCCACACATCTCTTATGGGACAAATGTAACCTTTGATTGATATCATTTTATCGAGGCTATATTATTTTCGAGGTTGTTTTCTCTCATATTAAGACTCTCGTTTTGGAGCTAAAGTACCTATTATTCCCATTTTTACCACTTTTTATTTCACAACCCCTAAACTCACTTGTATTAGATTAAGTCGCCTTCATCCACCTTCACTTAACTCGCTTTGTAGCTCACATGGAAAGGAGTACTTTTTGGCACACGACACTAATCAGAGGACTATTAAAAGTACGGTTAAAACAAGGTATTTTTTGCTTTTCACATTTTAGTTTTTTGCGACGAATATAGTTCTACTTATTGTTACTTATATTTTTACAGACATTGGTTTATCGAGCCCTACCTTTCCTACAACTCTGCAAATGGGTCACCACACTGGTTGTAGTGAGATTGAGAGAAACAACAAAAATAATTTTACGCGCCACATGTTATAAATGATTATATTTTGATAATGGTCAAGATATTTGGGTGGATGGGCGCTGATTTGGAGGAGTTTTTTTATTTTTGTGGTTAATGTTATTTCAAAGCGAGGGGCCATAACAGCCTCCCTCCTTTGACCTCACAACTTTTTGCTGTCAAAATTACTCGATGGCTTAAAACAATCTACAGAATTCAATTTTTTTTCAATTTTCCTTTGAGATGATGTGTCGTTTATGTTCCAAGTCTCAATCAATTTGGTCTCTAAAGCTTATAGGATTTTTATAAATTCTTACCTCTTTTTTAGTCGTTAGAGATAATGGGGTTGGTTTGGTAGCAAAGGTGTGTCATACGCATTAAACGCATGGTAAAACAACCCAAAATTTATTGTTGTGTATCGAAGGCCCTTTGACAATATTCGATATGTACCAAACTTTGGGTACCTGATAATCGATACATTGCTGCAATATATCGAGGAGCTTACTAACATGATATTTCGGCTGATATCACAATACATATTTTAATTGTGATACATTGAAATGACGATAGGCCAAAAATAATTCAAACCTCCCCCACCCCCCTTTGTGGCGCGCCCTCAGTGGGGGGGGGGGGGAGTTGGCGTGCGAGCGAGGGGGGTGACAATTTTACGTACGTAGATCTTGCAATTTTGAGACCTCCATAGGTCCTCAAAATGGGCAGCTCACACGAAGCCCCTAAGATAACCTTGACCCTTTTGTGTTTGAACAAGGAAAACTGCCACCCTTGCAAACTAAAACTCTTACTACCTTCACCCTTATTAAGACAATACTCCCCTGAGTCAATGCAAAAAGAATCTCTGAATTTGCTCCCTTGAGCAGTAAGTTATGAATGGTCAAAGTTGACCTTTTGTACACGAGCTCTCTCGGAGAAAAGCAGCTTCCACTAATTTTGGCTCAAGTATAAATCCCTCTCTAAACCCCCTTCTACTGAAGTACGGCACGGATCATAGGATTGTACCGCACAAAAAGGTATAGGTGTCGGAGTACTTTCTGTACGGCTCTTGTACGACATGGTCAAAATAGTGATATTTGTCACATCCGGACTTAGTCTTATGCGCTGCATAGATTTCGTAAACCAGTAAGGTGTTACCACTTGTCATCAGATGTGGCAGCATACGAAAACTGCCAATGCAGCCATTCCGGAATCTCGGCTTGAAACTTGGCCGTTGATCCGAATTGCCTTTTCACACAGACCGTTGAAATAATTGTCTGTAGCATTTATTTTATATGGTATATAAAGTACAATGATTTATATGCTCTACGTCCCCGTTGTATCAGTTAAATGAAATACTGCATGTGTAAAACTTTAAATATCTATTATACCATATATATCGCAACATTGGTCCTAAGCTATAAGATAAAGCTAACGGCTACCGGATACCGTGAGGGATTGTTGGTACCAAGATCAATTCCTGATTTTGGTAGCCTTTTTGATAAAGCCTAAGTACTTAGCCTACCCCTCGTCTCCTTAGATAGCACCCTAGGCTGCCATGGTTGTTGCTCTCAGCACCCTAGGCTGCCATGGTTGTTGCTCTCTCTTCGGTCTTCAGTGACTACAACAAGTATGGGAACTAAAGAGTAGAGTGAGAAACAGGCTACTTTATTGACTTTCATTTTTCTATTTTAGACTTAAAAAATACATAAAGAAAAAAAACCTTTAATTTCTATACTACCCTTATTTTCTAGTCAACTTTTAGTTTGAGACCACAATTTTCTCCACAAAAGATTAATTTAGGAGATGGTACAGGTTTTGTCATCATATCTGCTACCATTTCATTATGTAATCTATATTCTAAACTTATTATTTTGTTCTCTATTTTCTCTCTTATAAAACTTAGTCTAATATCCATTTGTTTGGCTTTGACATGGTGTTTGGGATTGGCAGCAATGGAAATGGCTGCCGAGTACTCACAAATAATTTCTGCACACCACTTTTAAGATGACCAAGCTCACCAAGCAAAGACTTCACCCACATCAATTCTTTTACAGCTCAGAAAGAAGCCATTGTGGAAATTGATGTTTTCTTTTGGTATTTTCTAGGTTTGAAACTTGTAAAATAAACGCACGAAAATAGCAAAGGCAGTCTCCCTCTAACTCCACTCTCAAGCCCCCACACTTGCCATAGTCACTAAAGGCTAGAGAGGGAGCTAGAGCCATGGATGCCTAAAGCTTTCTAGAGAGATAGACAACAAATCCTTGGTAGATTTACCAAAAGGATTAACATACCAAGGATTTGATCTAAGTACCTGTCATCCGTCAAAGTAGCCGTTAGCTTTGTCCTATAGTCTAGAGCTAGTGCCGTCCGTCAAAGTAGTTGTCCTTTAGTCTAGGGCCAGTGTTATGATATATAGGGTACGATAACGACTTAAACAAAAACAAGTTAAGAATTTCAGTTAATGGAGTGAACGGATTCGTAGTACAGATTAGAGTACCACATAAAATAAATATATCGCACATTTGTTTCGACGGCTAGAATTAAAAACCGTCTTTTATTGAAAGGCCACCATAGGAGCCGATATCACAGAGTGGACTTTTTGGCGGTTTTCGGTCGCCACCACATCAAGGGACACGTGGCGACATCTCATTTCCTTACGACATCTCCGGAGAATTTTAGAGCGAGTTCTGATCTGGCACGCGTCACCTCTTTGGCCATGCCATACAATGTCCGTACAGAAAGTACTCCGGCACTGATACCTTTCTGTACAACACAGTATTTTGATTGGTGTCGTACGCTATTAGTAGAGGGATTAGAGAGGGGTTTTAGCCTTAGTAGAATCTGAGGTAGGCAGCCTCTCTCGCAGAATGCTTCTGTACAAATAGGCCATCTTTTACCCTTCATAACTCATTGCTTAGGGGAGCAAATTTTGACTTTCTTTTTGCTATCGACTTAAGGGATTCTTTGTTCACACGGGTGAAGGTGGTCAAAGTTTTTGTCTGCCAGGGTGGTTGTTATTCTTGTTGAAACACAAAGGGGTTAGGGTTATCCTAAGGGCTTATTGTGAGCTGCCTACTCAGAGGACCAATGGAGGTCTCAAAGTTATAGGTTATGGGCCCACCCTCTAAGGTGCCCATCTTTAATGGAACTGGCTTCATATACTGGGAAATTATGATGATAAGAGCTCTATGTGAGAAAAGGTTTTGGGGGATAGTGAGTGGACGGGTGAGGCGTCCATCTAGCCTAGGTATCTCTCCAAGGTTTGCAAGGAACAAGTTTACCGAAAAGGCAGATCTAGCCCCACCGGAGGAGAGTGAGTATGGGGAGAGAATTGTGATGGACAAGGGAAAATAATTTCAAACGGGAGCCGTAGCGCTTTCTATGCAGAAAAAACTTCAAACGGAAACCGTGCAGAAATAACTTCAAACGGGAGTCGTGATGCTTTCTATGCAAAAATATTTTCAAACGGAACCGTGATGATTTCTATGCAAGAATAGCTTCAAACAAAATATCACACCAATCGCAACACCTATAGCAACCGGATCGGCTTTCATGACAATTGTTCCGAGGAATGAAGAGAGTGATATTGATACATGGGATGGCAATAACATGGCGGCAAAACACTTCATATGCCGCCATCTTACTCAAGGACTTCCATCTCCTCATTTGGAGGTAGAAAGAGCATCTGATCTATGGGTGGCTTTTATACAGATGTACCGAAGTGGTACAATTCAACTACAACAAATGGCTGATCAGAAAATTGATGCATAAGTATACAAGGGGGGGAAGATGTTGGATTTTTGTAATGAGCTCGCAACACTTTTCATGGAGCTAGAGAGTGCTGGAAAAGTAGAAACTGAAAAGGAAAAGGTTAACTGCTTACTCATGAAATTACCCGATGACTACGACAACATAGTCAACCTTGTGCAGGATTTGCCGAACTCGAGGTGGATTTTGGAATTCTGTGGTAGGGATGATTCTCGTTCGAGAGAATACGATAAAGATCTGTAGGGGAGGAAAGAGTGGACAAGCTTTGGCAGTCGGGATCGATTGGAGGAACAAAGATCCCAAAAAGTAAGTTGGAAACTATAGAGGAAGAGGACAAAAAAATCAGTACGATGAGTCGCGATCGAGGGCTCCGAAGGGACTGTTTCATTTCTGTAAGAAAGCATGTCACTATATGGCTGAGTGCTCTAAGCTACTCAAACTTCAATTAAACGAGGGACAGATTGGTGGATCTCTGAGAGGAAAGAAAAAGGCCCTTGTGACGTAGGTACTTGAGGGGAATCCGAGGACGAGGACCATGAACTCTTGTTGGATGAGGAGTTGGAGGCAAAATCCGAGGCCCAAAATCCACGTAAGGAGAAATGTGCCTTCGGTGGATTGAAAGGTGAAATAGGTTGGATTGTGGACTCATGTGCCTATATGCACATGTGTAAGGACAAACACATGTTCACAAAAATGAGAAAGATCCCCACTGCAGAGATAGAGTACGGGGATGGGAGGATAGTCACTATTACTTTTGTAGGATCGGTAGATCTGAAAGTGTTAGTGCTAGGAAAGACATCAATTGTTACATTCTCAAATGTGTTGTTTATTCCGGAGTTAGACAAAAACCTCATCTTTACTTCTGTGTTAGATGATAAGGGTTTTGACAATAGCATTAGGAAAGGAGTTTTTACTGCTAGCTTTGAGGAAGAAATTTATTTCACTGCTGAAAAAGGTAGCCAAGGGATATTTAGGCTGATTTTAATCAATGAAAAGAAGAAAACTTACTATGCGGGGGTTCATGATATAATGTTGTGGCATAAGAGGCTTGGGCATGTGAATCTAGATAAGTTAAAAGAGATGAAAAAGATGGCCGTAGTGGAAATGATTCATTTTGGTGAAAATGAGAATCTAAGTGATTTTGGTGTATGTGCTCAAGGAAAAGCACACTAATTACCTTTTCCACAAACCGCCACCTATTAAGGAGAAAAGGTTTTAGATTTGGTACATACGGATATCTAGGGAACAGCTAAAGTGACGTCACCCGGGGGGAAAAGATTTATGATGACCCTCACCGATGATTGGTCTCGCTACTCCAGGGTATGTTTTTTGCAAAAAAAATCAGAGGCTCTGGAAAATTTAAGCAATACAAGGCATGGAGTGAGAAACTCCATGAAACCTCGATTGAGAGAGTAAGGAGTCACAATGTTGGTGAGTATACCTCCAACGAGTTAAAGGATTTTTTGAGGGATAGCGATCTAATAAGATCACATGAAAAGCCCATAACACAACTTACGATAGACTATCGTCACATTTGGATGATCGGACGGTCGCTGATCAAAGAAGCAATTTAAGAAGATCACATAAAAAGCCCATAACATAACTTACACTAAGTGATAGTGCCCGAAGTGTGTTGTCAGATAAAAAGATAGGAAAAAGGTTTTGGGCTGAAGCTATGAACTCTACGAATTACCTCAAAAATAGAGTTTTTACTTCAGCGGTAAAAGGCCAAACACCTTATGAGAGATAGATAAGCCGAAAACGAGATATATCTCACCTAAAAGTATTTGGTAGCCAAGTGTTCTGTCTAGATACCGATTGGTCAAATTGGAAATTAGATCCTAAAGGATAACCGGTATACTTGTTGGGGTATGATGAGGATGTAAAAAAATATAGAGTTTATGATCTCAAAAGAGAAGATGTATTTTTAGTAAAGCATCTAGAAATCATGGATGAAGGAAAGTCTATGGACCCCTTTAAGTATACAAAGTAAGTAAAAATCAGATTTGAATCAGAAAATTTTGACGACTTTGAGCTTCCTAACTTTCTAGGTTTTCGAGAATATGTTATCCTTGCAGGTAAAAACCAGAACGAGAAGGACTCGGCCGAGGAAACATCAGTGACAACTCCACCTGAATCGGAAGACATGGTGGAAATGGACCCGGAACCGAGGGACAGGGGAGAAGCCGAGATTGTTCGAAAGAATCCACAAGAACCATCTATTTCGGTAGCAAATTTTGAGGGAGGAAACACAAGCAGTAAAAGGCTGCAAGAGACACAAGTTAATAATAAGGTAACTAAACTTTCTTATCCGGATGAACCTCAGACTAATGGAGAGGCGATAAACTATCCAAAGCGAAACCGATGGAAAACAACCATCAAAGAGGAGATGGCCTCAGTCATGGCAGCGAATACTTAAGAGCTGGTGGATTGTCCACCTAAGCAAAAACCGTTTGGTTGTAAGTGGGTGTTCAAACTTAAACTAAACCCGGATAACACCATCGAGCGTTATAAGGCCCGGTAGGTGGCCAAAGGATTTACGAAGAAAGAGGGAATTGACAACGTAGAAACCTTTGCCCCGGTCTTCAGATTTCTCTCCGTCCGAATACTTTTTAGTTTGGTATCAGCAAAAGACTTGGAGGTGCACCAAATGGACATCAAGACAACCTTCCTGCATAGAGAACTAGAAGAGGAGATCTTCATGCGACAGCACGAAGGATTTGTGGAAGAAAGAGAGGAGAGTTAGGTATGCTTGCTAATCAAATCCCTTTATGGTTTGAAACATGCGCCTCGAGAGTGGATCAAAAAGCTGTACGAGTTTCTTACCGGTCTCGGATATATCCGAATCAGTACATATCACTAAATCTATGTATTTGAGGATAAAGAAGGTGTTATTTTTATTGCAGTTTTTGTTGATGATTTGCTTGTTTTGAGTAAACCAATGGATAAAATTAACAAACTGAAAACGGATCTAAAAGAAAGGTTTGAGATGAAAGATATGGGAGAAGCAAAATATAATTAGGGAATTCAAGTAGAGAGAGACAGAAAAAAGAAAATAACTAGACTAACCTTGAAGAAGGCCATTGGGAATATGCTGGAAAAGTTTCAGCTGGATAAGGCCAATAGTTATACAACTCAAATGGAGTTAAAAAAGAGAAGTGAGGGGAGTGTGGAAGAAGGAGTCATAGTCTTAGATGATGATCTAGGTCCTGAAGAACAAAAGTTCATGCAGACGATTCTTTACAGACAAGTAGTGGGCAGCCTAATGTATTTTATGAACTGTAGCATACCGGATTTAGCTGCAACTGTAGGAGTGCTGAGTAGAAGTCTAAATGCTTCCACTAAGAGAGATAAGAAGGCAGCTAAGAGAGTCCTTAGATATCTGATAGGGACTAGGGAGCTATGGTTGCATTTGGGTGGGGAAAATATTGATATCACTACTTGGAGTGATGCTAGTTATAGGGATGCTCCGATGAGGAGATGTACTTTTGGATATGTATTGTATGTGGGTGATGGGGCTTGCTAATGGAGCAACAAACAGTAAAAGGTTATTGCTCACTCCACAATGGAGGCAAAGTACATGGCCTCTTGCTCTGCTATAAAAGAATTAATATGGGTGGAGTCTTTGCTTTGTGAACTTGGACATGTTAAGAGTGGTGTGCAATTTTTTTTTTTTGTGATAATCAGGGAGCATTTGCCATTGCTGCCAATCCTAAACATCACTTCAAAGCTAAACATATGGACATTAGACTTAGCTTTGTTAGAGAAAAGGTAGAAAACAAGATAACCAGTTTAGAGTATAGACCAGATAGTGAGATGGTTGCAGATATGATGACCAAACCTGTACCTTCCCCTAAATTAATTTCCTGCACAGAGAAGCGTGGTCTTAAATTTAAAAGTGACTAGAAAATAAGGGGAGTGCACAAATTGATGTTTTCTTTTGGTATTTTCTAGGTTTGAAACTAGTAAAATAAAGGCAAGAAAATAACAGAGTTAGTTTGCCTCTAACTCCTCTCTCAAGTGTTGAAATCACTAGATTTATCGGGTATTTTTTAGGTCTGAATAGCTTAGTAGAAAAAGAAAGAAAAACCGCACACTGGTTGCCTCCACCCGTTTTTCTCTATCCCCCATACTCGTTGTAGTCACTAAAGGAGAGAGAGAGTAGTGGAGCCATGGCTGCCTCAGCTCCTTAGATAGGACTAAAAAGTGACTTAAGTCACTCTCAACAAAAGGTTGAGGCCGGCAGGACTCGAACATCTTACTGGCAGAGCGCGCCGTAGCCGACAGCAAAACCAGTCTATCGTAGAAGTCTATTAAGATACATAGGGTTTGATAAATATTTAAAGTGTAGTATGATCTTAGAACATATTAATTAAAATATGAACGAAGGAACATATAACTAGTTAATATTTAGTGCGAACGTCATTCTGCACCAAACAAATGAATCCGACATTTGTTTCGACGACTAACATTCAATGTCGAATTTAATCCTACGACATATATTGCTACCAGGATCGCGGAATGGTCACTTTGGCTTTTTTGGACGTGGCATGACCTTGCGCCACGTGGAGGGATAACATTTGGTCGTAGAAATTCCGAGGTGTTGAAAATAACTAAGAAAAAGGATTTAATATAAGTATTTTCTAGGTCTAAATATATGAATAGAAAAGAGAGCAAAAGTAGTCAGCCTCCACCTATCTCTCTCCATCCCCAATACTTGTTGTAGTCACTGAAGGAGAAAGAGCGAGTAGTGGAGCCATGGCTGCCTCATCTCCACCTGTGCAGTACAAGAGTTACCTAAATCACTCTCAACCAAAGGTTGAGTCCGGCAGGACTCGAACCTTCGACCGGTAGAGCATGGTGTAGCCGTTGCTCTAATCAGTCTGTCATAGAAGTTTGCTAGAGTATATAGGGTTTGATAAATATTTAAACACTGTTACGGTAGTTATTCCAATTAACGGAAATACAAATATAGATACATAGAACAAGTTAAATACAGTACGGATATGATTCCGCACGAAACAAATGAATCAGACATTTGTTTCGACAGTTGAGATCAAATACTTAATTCCATCCAACGGCGCACATCATCGCCGAGATCCCGAAATGGTCACTTTGGCATTTTGTGACGTGGCATGACCTGGCGCCAAGTGGATAGGTAACATTCGGTCGCGGGAATTCCGAGGAACGTACGGACGAGTGAAAAGTCGACACGCGTCCGCTTAATGGCCTTGTCGTACAAAGGCTGTACAAAAATTACATCGACAGTAATACTTTCTATTACTGTACCGTGTTTTGATTAGTTCGTACATCCAGTAGATAGGGGTTGTGAGAGTGAGCTATGACTTAGAAAAATCTGGGAGATGGTCTTCTCTCTCTTTGAGAGTTTGTATATATTAGCATATTTGCCACCCTAAAACTAATCGCCTAGTTTGAGGTTTTCAAAGATTTTTTTCCTACGGACTCAAGGGAGTCCAGGCTGCACGAGGGTGCAGTCAGATTGTCTGCTTGTGAGCTTGGGAAGCAGGGGTTGCCATTGAAAGTGGGTTAGTTAAAAACTATCTAGAGGCTTCTTGAATTCTGTAGTCCAATGGAGGACACATAATTCCAGGTTATGGGCCCACCCTTTAGGGTGCCCATCTTCAATGGATCACGGTTTATCTATTGGGAAGCCATGATGACAGGGGCTTTGTGTGAAAACGATACTTGGGTATTCTTAGTGGACAAGTGAAAAGTCCACCTCAAGGAACCCCACCAAGGTTTAAGAAAATAATTTTTTCTGTCGCAACATCTGCTGCATCGGAGGAGGCAGATGATGGGGACAGCAGCGTGTCCAAATAAGGGAAAGAAAAGGAGATACCTCCTACTCATATTGCTCCTATTCCCATGACACTCGGAGCGGCGATCGTGAAGATCGTGGAGACCGACACTCAAATGTGGGAAGACACCAACATGGCTGCCAAGAACTTCATTCTGAGACACCTCACTCAATCTCTGGTAACTCCCCATCTTCACGTTTATAAGGCCAAGGAGTTGTGGTTGAGTTTGATAGAGATCTATAGAGCTGGTACGATTCAACAGCTCCAGTTGGCAGAGGAAAAATTGGGAAATTCTACTTAAAAAGGGGGAAAGATGTTAGACTACTGTAATGATCTTTCTTGTTTGTATATAGAGATGGAGAGTGCGAGATGAACAGGTACAATGAAAATGAAAGTTAACACTCTCATCATGAAGTTAGCCGACGAGTATGAAAACATAGTGTACGGAGTACAGGAAATGACTGATAGTTCATGGAAGTGGAATACAGTGGTCCGTATGATACTTGTGTAGGAGAACACGATTGAGATCAGGAGAGGAGGAAAGAGTGTTCAAGCTCTAGCCGCCGGAGGGAACAAGGGGAGATAGGACTAGAAAAAGCCATACAAAGGACAAAGAGTTCAGGCAGGAGGACTGAGGCTCCCAAAGGGCATTTGTCATTTTTGCAAAAAGCCGGGACACTTTATCCCGTATTGTGTCAAGCTGTCGGAGCTGAGGATCCAATAGAATCGTGGAGGGGGTTTTTCCGTAGGGAAGAAAAAGGCACTTGTGGTCACAAAAGTGACAGGAGAAACCGAAGACGAGTCCTCTGAGGAGGATGGGGATCTTCTTCTTGACGAGAGTTTGGAGGAGAAGGAGATCCCTTGGAGACAAAAGTGTGCCATGGGAGCGATTCGGGAAGCTCCACAGGAAGGATGGATCATCGACTCAGGTGCATCCATGCACATGTGTGGTGACAAGGACCTCTTCACTAAGCTAAGGAAAATTCCTACTGTAGAAATGGAGAATGGGGATGGGAGAGTGGTTACTACAGACCTAGTGGGATTAGTAGATTTGAAATTCTTAGTGGAGGGTAAGACTTCTATACTCACTTTCTTAGATGTGCTCTAAATTCCTTAGCTGAGTAAAAATCTTGTCTCTACGTCTGTGTTAGATGACAAAGAGTTTGATACCTTCACTAGAAACGGAGTCTTTACACCTAAATATGGGGATGAAGTTTACTTCATGGCAGATTACGGTAGCCAAGGAATGTTTATGCTTAACGTGAGTAATGAAAAGACGAATGCTTACTATGTTGGTGTTCCAAAAGTTGATAATTTGGCATAAGCGGTTGGAGCATGAGCATTGTGATAGGTTGAGGGAAATGAAGAAGCTTGGTGTAGTAGAAGGCATTCAGTTTGGCGACAATGAAATGGTGGATGATTGTTGTGGCTGTGCTTAAGGTAAGGCTCACAGACTTCCCTTTCCCAAAGCCGCCACATATATGGGTTAGAATGTACTTAATTCGGTCCATGGAGGTATTTGGGGACTTGCAAAAGTACCTTCGATCAAAGAAAAAGAGGTTTATGTTGAAAATAACCGATGATTGGCATAGATACTCTAAAGTCTACTTCCTAAAAACAAAGTCTGAACACCAACCTACTTTAAAAAATATAAAGCGTGGAGTGAGAAGTTGCATGGAACCCCGATTAAGAGATGAAAGAGTGATAATGGGGGGTAATATAACTCTAACCAGTTTGAGGAATACTACAGAGATGAGGGAGTTTAGCACGAGAAAACCGTACCATATAACGCAAAACAAAGTGGGGTAGGTGAGAGGTTTAACTAAACACTAGGAGATAGTGTATGCAGTATGTTGGCCGACAAGAAAATAGGAAAGAGATTTTGGAAAGAAGCCATGAACTCTGGTAACTACATTAGAATAGAGTACTTACCTCAGCCGTAAAAGGAATGATCTACACATTGATGGTTGGCAATGATACATTACGCTATCTGTTCGGCGGTCTGTTGTTTTTGAAAAGTGAGTTTCGTGCGTACGCTACGTTTCGTGCGTACAAAATATTTCGTGAGTACTTGACGCGATTTTCAATGAGTATGATATATTGATTTACTGTGGAGGTTCGAATGGATTTGCGAATTGGGGGAGTAATGGTACTAATTGTTTGGGATGTACAAAACTATTTGAGTGGCGCAAATAAACGTAAGGAAAGATACGGAATATGCGAGTCAAATGTACGACGGATCGTGAAGCGATCAAACTTGGAATGTTGTCAAAAAGGACGCTGCCAGTACGAACTAATATGGATGAGGTGACGTCAGTTCGTCAACTAGATTTTGTGATCACGTGACACGAATTGTGTGATCACGTGACACGACATCAGTTATGCTGAATAAGAGCTACGGACGGCGGCACCGTCAGTTTGGTCATTTTGGTGAGGGACGCAAAATCGTGTCCATCACATGATATTTATTTTGGACGGTCTAGATTCATTTGACGAAATTCGTAAGGTTTGTAAATATTTACAACAATGTTTTGTCCTATGTGTATTAGTTATTAGTGTAGGTCTATTAGTTCTGACATATCACGAAGTATTCAGGTATACTAACATTAATAGAGGTAGTTGATGATTACGTACGGCTGGTATGCCTCTGTACATTCAGTATATTGCGAATCGTAATTAGAGTAAATTACTCTAATTCAGTCGCTCGAACTTTTGACTCTATGACATCAAATAGAGTAAACAATTCTAATTTTTTCATTATGATTTTAAAGTAAGGTTTAATTGGCGTAACAACATTCTAATATAGGTGGGTTTTAAATAGTGTGGAGTACGGACGACGTCTGGCCGTGCAAAATTGTACTTTTTAAGTGATAAGGTACATTTTGATGATTTAAAAGAGTCACGCTCGCACGTGAAATTGCAATAAACAAAAAAACTAAATCACATCGAAAAAAAACTGTTCGCATAACTCTCGTCTGTCGACAACATCGTCGTCAGTGTAAACATTTACCTTAAAATCCATGCTTAAAGTTTATAGTACAACGGCAAAAATATGTGTTTGCCTTTATTTCCGCAACAACTTTGTAACTGTTGTTCGACATTCCGCGTATTCAGGTTAAATAGGGAACTTCGCACCAATTTCATGAAAATGTATTCTAATATAGGATCGCGCCTATTTTAGTGTATATATTAATTCTAAAAAAAACCCGACTTACCAAAATGACCCTTGAAAGGAGTAACTTTTAATTGTAATATGGGTTTTTTACCATGATGGCACATGAAATAGAGTAACCATATTTACAAAAATTTAATAAATTTACAACATTTGGCGTGGGTGATATATGTCGTGAGGAAACGCCAAATGTAATCTTCTTGGACCAATCACAATCACTCTTTCTTTGTCCAATCACAACCGGTTTTTTTTTTTGTTTGTTCCCTTTGGAATCTGACAACAACCGTCATCCTAACTGCGCCGCCATTTGGAAATTCTCTCCAATTTTTTAGCAGGGATTTGTGAAATTCTCGCTTACTTTTTCACCACCATGGATTGCACGTCGCCCATGTCATCTCTTTCCTGCTATCTGCTTACTTTCTTAGGGTGCTTACATTTTTAGGGTTTTGTTGTTCGAAATGGCGAAAAAATTGCTGCCAGCCAACTCCACCAATGATGACGAGGCAAGATCCTTCTCTCTTACTGCAGTGGTTGAATATGCAGTGGTTGAATATGTTATGTCAGGAGTAACAACCAAAAACAGAAGGGAAGACTACAAAGGAAAAGTGAAAAAATATCAAAACAGAAAATTGGAAAAGAAAACTTAAAAGACAAAGCAATGTATTTGTCTAATTATATGTCTAATTATATGTCTAATTATTTGGGTAATTTTTTGTCTGTATAACCTGCCTAATTCTCTATCTAATATAATTCACTATATAATCTAATTATCTATCTAATCTTATTATCTAATCTAATATAATTATCTGTCAAATTATCTGTCCAATTATGTGTAAAATTATTTAATCTAATAATCTGTCTAATTACTTGTATAATTATCTCTGTAATTATCTGTCCAATTATTTGTCAAATTATCTAATCAATTATCTAATCTAATTATCTTTCTAATCTAATTCACTATCTAATCTAGTTATCTATCTAATCTAATTATCTGTCTAATTATCTGTCTAATTATATGTCAAATTATGTGTCAAATTAGGTGTCAAATTATCTAATCTAATTATCGGTCTAATTATCTATCCAATTATCTGTCAAAATATCTAATTAGGGTTATATAATCCAACTATCTATCTAATTATCTATCCGATTATCTGTCAAATTATCTAATTAGGGTTATATAATCTAATTATCTATCTAATCTAATTATCTTTCTAATCAATATCTTATCTAGTCATCTATCTAATCTAATTATCAATCTAATCTACTTATCTGTCTAATTATTTGTCAAATTATCTGTCAAATTCTCTAATCTAATTCTCTATCAATTTATCTGTCTAATTATCTGTCTAATTACCTGTCTATCTATTTGTCAAATTATCTAATCTAATTATTTAATCTAATTATCTGTCAAATTACCTATCTAATCTAATTACCTATCTAATCTAATTATCTATCTGATCTAATAATCTATCTAATCTAATTATCTATCCAATCTAATTCACTATCTAATCTAGTTATCTATCTAATCGAAGTATCTATCCAATCTAAATCACTAGCTAATCTAGTTATCTATCTAATCCAACTAACTATCTTATCTAATTATCTATCTAATCTAATTATCTATCAAATCTAATTATTTGTCTAATTATCTGTCAAATTAATCTAATTATATGTCATATGTTGCATTAACAAGTCTCTTTCATTTTAAGTAAAATTAACCTCAACAAGTAGACTGAAATAGGCATTTGTCTCATCAATCTAATGAGAAGTTTTTGAATGCGATTTTTTTTTTTTTTTGAGTTGTCAGTGGGGATTCTGAATTTTTCTCCTTAGATATGCGTATGCTGCCTCAAGTCAAGTGGTACAATCACAAAATGGTTGGTTTGTATTTTCTTCAATTAATAGACTATCTCCCATGTTTTCTCAAATCACATTAAACAAATGTAGCTAAACAGTCAAGGAAAAACAAATGGTTGGTTGTTCACAAAAACCCTAAAAAATCATTAAAAACCAAACCTTTTAATGAATCGACAATTTAACCTAAATCCTCTTATTTTTTTTTTCAGGTTGAAGACAAAGTTTTTCATTTATTTCCGACAACATATTACATTCGACTTTTTAATTTTCCGACCCTACAAGAGGATGGTGAAATGATTTGTATAAAAATGGAATTTAAATGAGAGAATAGATACAAGATTCAAGAGAATGTGGAAAGGTATAGAAATTTTCCGAAGTTTAGGGTAGATATTCATTTTCGGTGTGCGTAAAATAGTGAAATTTTGGAGCCATAATTGTTTTTCTTGTCATAACTACTAAATGATTGTAATGAATTTTTTTTAATGCTAAATATTTTTAAGCCAATGACACTTTTAGTGGCGATGTTATTACTCTTTGTTTCATTGACATATGACTTTCTTTTATTTTTTACCAAATGATTTTGTCTTGTACATGTTTGCGTCTGCTACGTAATGTAGTTTTTTTTTCTTTTGTCATGGATGATGATCACTCAGCGACGAGGCATTTCGTCGTTGGATTATAAACCAATGGAATGTTGTTTTTTTTTTTTTTTTGTCATGGATGATAACCGACCAACAATGAGGCAATTTTGTCGTTGGATTATAAACCAGTTATAATTCATGTTATAGCTGACTAATAAACCGGCTCAACCGACCAACCGGCGACGTAAGTGTGTCGCTGCTGAACTGCAAATCAGCAATAAAGCAATATCGCCATCTAATTAAAAATGAGTAAAGACGTTGTATCGTTGCTAAAAACTCCTTCCACTATGAGGCAATATCATCGCTGAAAATCCCACCGGTAATGAGAAACTGTCAACGCTAATCAAATCACAATGAAATAGTCCATGTCACTGGTGCGACAGCGATCAGCGATTGGGGCCGGCTCGTCGCCTAATATCAATAACGTTAAAACATGTTTGCTTATCAAAGGTAAAAACTAAGAATCTGTTCACCAGTTACAACATCATGTTTCTTATAGGTGAATGACAAACACACGGTAAAACATTAAGCATGACAAACCATCGCTTTTATACATACTCAAATATTGCAAAAAAAAAATCGTGTTTTATAAAATGGTTGTGTTATACATTGTTTTGGCATACTTACTTCACAATGAAGTAAATAAAAAATTGCAAAAACAATTACATTGTAGTAAGAGACACACTATGCGACGTATTACCCCTATGATATTGTATGATAACTCCTATCTCCTAAATCCTAACACTTCTTACATTTGAAAAACAAGTTAGACAAGCCAAAGCAACAAAAACTACAAAACTATGTCACTCTTACGTTCCAAGATCCACCAAAAAGGCATACATGGGGAATGCTTAGGCATTAACATGGGTTTAATATTCGTCCCCTTCCGTGAATAGTTCGTCCGTAACCTCATCTTCATGAGTAGCGGTGTCAGCGTTTTCAAAATTTATGAGAGATTCCCATGCCCTTGCCAAGGGAGGTGGCACTTCCTCTCCGTCGAAATGGCTTCGGTGTTTGTCGATGATACATTGCAACTGATGTGTAAGCATTCCTTCCTCCCATGTCCCATCTTCCAATGACAAGCCACATTGTATCATAGCTTTACTGACACATCCCATCCCATCATTGTCAACTATAGAGTTAATTTCCCGGATCGAGTCCCTTGCCAATTCTAGAAAAAACCTTTTTCTCGGCCTTAACAACTTTCTGGACCAACCTCGATTGGAGTGTTGTGACCACTGTCCATCCCTAACCCCCAAAATCTTCCAATTCTCCCACTTTCTACTCCAAACCTCCTTTTATTTTTGATATAACGAAAGAATCCGTTGGTTGCACCAAGTGAGTAGCACTGGGTGGAAAGAAGTGTAGAACCGTACAACGTAAAATGACTCTAATAAAACCAACAAAGTGCGACATTATTAGATTTCAAAAGTACCTTTTTCGTACGAAAATCAAGCAACTTAACGGAAAATGTTGTTAACATTAAAACTACAAGCGTAATTTAACCGTTCATAAATGTTTACTTTCAATTATGTAACTGCGCATTATTTACAGGTAACCTTTGACGGTGGTCCCGACGTAACTGACATTTAGCGTGACAATAGTACCAATGTCATAATGACATCAAAATATATGGACCGGCAGTTTTTGTGCGTCTACAAAATTTAGTGTTCATAAATACAGCGCGGATAATTTTCACCGACATAACCCAATATAGAGTACTTGAATAAATTAGAGTAAACTTCATAGTTGAAAAGGTTCTATTACACAAATTAAAGTAAATAACTCTAATTGTTTTTTTAATTTTTTCACTCTAACTTTTTCATTACTCTAATTACGATTCGCGGTCTAGTGAGCTCTACACAGCGAATCGTAATTAGAGTAATGAAAAAATTAGAGTACAAAAACTAAAAAAAAAAAATAAAGTAATTATCGCTAATATATGTGATAGAGCTGTTTCAACTATGAAATTTACTCTAATTTATTTAAGTACTCTAATTTGGCACGCTAATATCCTAATTTGGCAAGTAAATAAGGTATTCGTACAAAATTTGGCAAAACGTACAGTTTATCGTCACTATGACGTTTGCACTACGCGGTTTGTTAAAACGCAGTTACATGATAACGGCCTGTATTAAATCATTATTTGTACTTTTTTACTTAATAAAGTACGATTTTGCATGGTCTGAGGTCATCCGTACTCCACACTATTTAACGCGAACCTATATTAGAATTAAAAACGCTAATTAAACTTAACCTTTAATAGAATAATGAAAAAATTAGAATCATTTACTCTATTTTATGTGATAGAGTCGAAATTTTGAGCGACCGAATTAGAGTAATTTACTCTAATTACGATTCGCGGTGTAGTGTATAATTGTAGGACTTGGTCATTTTTGGACTTAGGAACTTTTGCTTATGGAATAAATGAACGGTTTAA
>JBBHKE010002994.1:91844-124358 GCA_037447655.1 Zygnema cylindricum | reverse complement strand
TAAAAATGAGTCGATTCCTTAAATCTCGTGTAGATTCTTTCACTCATATCTTCAGAATGGGAGGTGATTCTGAAAGTTTAGATGATTAGGGTGATCCAGACATCATTGGTGAGACGGTAGGGGTAAGAGGTAAAGATGTCATCCTTAAAAGGAATCGAATCACTTCTCCAGGAACAGTGCTGTGTACACGTACCTACGTGGACTCAGCTACTAGGTAGGAAGGACACCTCGAAGGGCTTAACGAGGGTACAGTCCTCTGAGGAGGATGGGGAGCTTCTTCTTGACGAGAGTTTGGAGGAGAAGGAGATCCCTCGGAGACAAAAGTATGCCATGGGAGCAATTCGGGAAGCTCCACAGGAAGGATGGATCATCGACTCAGGTGCATCCATGCACATGTGTCGTGACAAGGACCTCTTCACTAAGCTAAGGAAAATTCCTACTGTAGAAATGGAGAATGGGGATGGCAGAGTGGTTACTACAGACCTAGTGGGATTAGTAGATTTGAAAGTCTTAGTGGAGGGTAAGACTTCTATACTCACTTTCTTAGATGTGCTCTAAATTCCTTAGCTGAGTAAAAATCTTGTCTCTTCATCTATGTTAGATGACAAAGAGTTTGATACCTTCACTAGAAACGGAGTCTTTACAGCTAAGTATGGGGATGAAGTTTACTTCAATACAGATAAGGGTAGCCAAGGAATGTTTAGGCTTAACCTGAGTAATGAAAAGAAGAATGCTTATTATATTGGTGTCCCAAAGTTGATGATTTGGGATAAGCGGTTGGGGCATGTGCATTTTGATAGGTTGAGGGAAATGAAGAAGCTTGGTGTAGTAGAAGGCATTCAGTTCAGTGATAATGAAATGGTGGATGATTGTAGTGGCTGAGCCTAAGGTAAGGCTCACAGACTTCCTTTCCCTAAAGCGGCCACAAATAGAAGGGGAAAGGTACTAGATTTAATCCACACAGATATCTGGGGACCAGCAAGGGTACCATGAGTTGGAGGGAAAAGGTATATGTTGACAATTACTGATGACTGGTCTAGGTACTCTAGAGTTTACTTTCTCAAAACAAAGTAAAAAAAACACCAACTTAGTTCAAAGAATATAAAGCTTGGAGTGAGAAGCTCCATGGAACCCCTATTAAGAGAATAAAGAGTGATAATGGGGGAGAATATACCCCTAACCAGTTCGAGGAATACATGAGAGATGAGGGAGTTCATCACCAAAAAATTGTACCACATAATCTTGAACAAAATGGGGTAGCTGAGAGGTAAACCGAACATTAGGAGATAGTATGTACAGTATAATGGTTGACAAGAAAATAGGAAAGAGATTTTGGGTAGAAGCCATGAACTGTGCCAACTACATTAAGAATAGAGTCCTTACCTCAAGAGTCAAAGGTATGACACCTTATGAGAGATGGGTTGGAAGGAAACCGGATATCTCTCACCTTAAAATATTCGGTTGCCAAGTTTACAGTCTAGATATGGATAAGAAAAACTGGAAACTTGATGTAAAGGGAAAACCTGAATATTTTGTGGGGTATGACGAGGATGTCAAGGGATATAGAGTCTATGACTTAGCAAAGAAAGATATCATTCTAGTCAAACACCTAGTTGTCATGGATGAAGGAAAGTCAATTGACCCCTTCAAATATACCAAGAAGTTAAGAATCAGGTTTGAGTCCGAAAGTGAGAAGAACTTTGTTTTTCCCGAAAAACACATGAGTGAGACAGTGATTGCAGATTCAGGGGAGATCCAAGATACACGAGAGTTACCAGATACCTCACATACTCCTATGGACTTTGAGGAGACAGAAGAGGAGAAACCGGAATCATCTTCCATGGATAAGGGAGGGAATGAAACATTAAGGAGAAACCGAAGACTTCCCTCTATTCCAACGTCAGAGTTTGAAAGGGGGAGAAGAAGCAACAAAAGGATACAAGAGAAACATGCTGCTCACAAGGTAACTAAGCTATCTCATCCTGATGAGCCTCATTCATACTTGGATGCAGTAAACAACCCACAAAAGGACAAATGGATTAGAGCCATAAATGATGAGATGGCTTCGATCATGGAAGCAAATACTTGGGGGCTAACGGATTGTCCTCCAGACATAAAACCTTTTCGCTGTAAATGGGTATTTAAGCTAAAATTGAACCCAGATAATTCCATTGAAAGATATAAGGCTCGGTTGGTAGCAAACGTGTTCACCCAAAAGGGGGGGATTGATTATGAGGAGACATTTGCTCCTGCTGTTCGTTTCCCATCTGTAAGGATTCTCTCCAGTGTAGTAGCAGCAGAAGACATGAAAATCCATCAGATAGATATTAAGACAGCCTTTCTTAATGGTGAGTTAGAGGAAGAAATCTTCATGCGGCAACCAGAGGGGTTTGAGGAGGTTGGGGAAGAGAGCAAAGTCTGCAGACTCATAAAGTCTTTATATGGACTTAAGCAGGCTCCCCGACAGTTGAATAAGAAACTAGATGAGTTTCTCACTAGTCTGGGATATATCTGGATCAGCTCACACCATTCTATCTATATGTTTGAAGATGAGGATGGTGTGATCTTAATTGCAATTTATGTGGATAATTTACTTGTGTTAACTAAGTCTTTAGAAAAGATCAATAAGTTAAAGAAAAATCTTAGAAGCAGATTTGACATGAAAGATTTAGGGGAGGCAAGATATATTTTGGGAATTCAAATAGAAAAAAGATAGGGGGAAAAGGATCATTAGACTCACCCAAAAAGAAACAATAGGTAATATGCTTGAGAAATTATAGATGGAGAAAGCAAACAGCTATACCACTCCCCTGGACTTGAAGAATGTGAGTGATGGGAGTGTAGAAGGAGGAGTGATAATCTTAGATGATCAGATGAGTCCAGAGGAGAGAGAGTTTATAAAGTATATTCCCTATAGGCAGGTCTTAGGAAGTTTGATCTACCTTATGAATTGTACAAGGCCGGACATAGCGGCAGCAATAGGATTCCTAAGTAGGAGTCTTAACGATCATAGGAAGAGAGATTGGGAGGCAACCAAGAGAGTCATGAGATATCTGGTCGAAACGAGAGAGTTATGGTTGCATTTTGAAGGGGGGCACACTGATATCACTACTTCGAGTGATGCTAGTTATGGGGATGCACCTATGAGAAGATGCACTTCTGGGTATGTCTTCTATGTGGGGGAAGGTGCTTGTTGTTGGAGCAGCAAGCAACAAAAGGTGGTTGCTCAATCTACTATGGAGGTTGAGTATATGGCCTCTTGTTCTGCAGTGAAAGAATTGATGTGGGTCTAGTCATTGCCGCAAGAACTAGGGTATATGAACGAGGGAGTGCATGAAGTCTTTTCTGATAATCAAGCTGCAATTGCAATTGCAACCAATCCAAAACATCATTTCAAAGCTAAACATACGGACACAAGATTGAGCTTCGTAATAGAAAAAATTGAAAATAAAATTTTGAATCATATATATATATAGACTTGATGAAGAAATGGTGGCTGACATGATGACCAAACCTGTGCCCTTTCCCAAATTTAAATATTGTAGAGAAAAATGCGGGTTGAAAGAAAAATTAAAGCTAGACTAGAAAATAATTGGAGTGTTGAAAATAACTAAAAAAAAGGATTTAATATAAATATTTTCTAGGTCTAAATATATGAATAGAAAAGAGAGCGAAAGCAGTCAGCCTCCACCTATCTTTCTCCATCCCCTATACTTGTTGTAGTCACTGAAGGATAGAGAGAGAGTAGTGGAGCCATGGCTGCCTCAGCTCCACTTGTGCAGTACAAGAGTTACATAAGTCACTCTCAACAAAAGGCTGAGTTTGCCAAGACTCGAACCTCCGAGCGGTAGAGCATGGCGTAGCCGTTTGCTCTAACCAGTCATTCGTAGAAGTTCGCTAGAGTATTTAGCATTTGATAAATATTTAAACAATGTTACAGTAGCTATTCCAATTAACAAAAAAAAAACATAGATACATAGAACGAGTTAAATACAGTACGGATATGATTCCGCACGAAACAAATGAATTAGACATTTGTTTCGACGGTTGAGATCAAATACTAAATTCCATCCAATGGCTCACATCATCGCCGAGATCCCGAAATGGTCACTTTGGCATTTTGTGACGTGGCATTACCTGGCGCCACGTGGAGAGGTAACATTCGGTAGCGGGAATCCCCCGGAACGTACGGACGAGTGAAAAGTCGACACATGTCCGCTTAATGGCCTTGTCGTACAAAGGCCGTACAAAAAGTACATCGGCTGTAGTACTTTCTTGTACTGTAAAGTGTTCTGATTGGTTCGTACAGTCAATAGATAGGGGTTGTGAGAGGGAGCTAAGACTTAGAAAAATATGGTAGATGGTATTCTCTCTCTTTGAGAGTTTGTATATATTGGCATCTTTGCCACCCTATAACTAATTGCCTAGTTGGGCGTTTTCAAAGATTTTTTTTCCTACGGACTCACGGGAGTCTAGGCTGCACAAGGGTGTAGTGAGATTGTATAATTGTTTGCTTGGGAAGCAGTGGTTGCCATTGAAAGTGGGTAAGTTAAAAACTATCTAGAGGCTTCCGAATTCTGTAGTCCAATGGAGGACACAAAATTGCAGGAGGAACGTACAGACGAGTGGAAGGTTGACACACGTTCACTTAGCGGCCTTGTTGTGCATAGGCCGTACAGAAAGGAAATCGACAGTATTACCTTTTTTGTACAATACAGTTATATCACTGGTTCGTACTGGAATAGATAGGGATTGTAAAGGGGTTCGGACTTATCATCTTTTTAGACAGTCACCTCTCTCTTTGAAATTTTTGTATATATTGGCATTTTTTGCCACCTCATAACTAACCGGTTGGCTGGCCGTTTTCAGTAATTCTTTTTGCTACTGACTTAGGGGAGTCCACGCTACACAGAGGTGCAGTTAGATTGTCAATTTGTTTGCTAGGGCAGCAGTGGTCGTGACTGAAAGTGGGTTAGTTTAAAACTACCTAGATGCTTCTTGAATCCTTTAGTCTAATAAAGGACACAGATCTGTTGGTTATGGGCCCACCCTCTAGGGTGCCTATCTTCAATGGATCTGGGTTCATCTGTTAGGAAGCCTTGATGAGAGGGGCTTTGTGCAAAAAACGATACTAGGGTATTGTTAGTGGACAAGTGAAACGTCCACCTTAGGGAACTTCTCTTAGATTTGGTGGAATAAGGTTTTTTGTAGTAGCATCTGCTGCTGCAGAGGAGGGAGTTGATGGGGATATCAATGAGTCCAAAAAGGGAAAGAGAAGGAGACACCTCTTGCTCCTATTACCACGACACTCGGAGCAGCTGCCATGAAGACCGCGGAGAACAATACCCAAACGTGGGAAGACATCAACATGGCTGCAAACGCTTCAATCTAAGACACCTCACTCAGGCTTTGGAAACTCCCCACCTTCACATTTACAAGGCAGAGGAGTTGTGGGTGATTTTGGTGGAAATCTATAGAGTTGGTACTATTTAGGAGCTCTAGGTGACCAAACAAAAGTTAGGGAATTATACTTACAAAGGGGGAAAGATGTTAGACTACTGTAATGATCTCTCTTATTTGTATATGGAAATGGAGAGTGCCGGGTGGACAGGTACGATGAAGATGAAAGTTAACACTCTCATCATGAAGTTACCCGACGAGTACGAAAACATAGTGTATCGAGTACAAGAAATGACTGATAGTTCATGGAAGTGGAACACAGTGGTCCGGATGATACTTCTACATGAGAACAAAATCAAGATTAGGAGAGGGGGAAAGAGCATCCAACCTCTAGCTGCAGGAGCAAACCGGTGGGGGGAGTAGCTGAAGAAACCATACAAGGGAGAGAGAGATCAGTTTGGAGGACCGAGCCCCCCAAAGGTGTTGGTTTTCGGAACCTTTAGTCCTCTCTATATCTCGTGTGTGAGGAAGAGAGTCTAGACTTAGCCAGTTTTTTGTGTATAGAATGAGTTGACGAAGACAAGATGTGGTGTGGTATGTAACTCCAAAGGGAGTTCATAGATTTGGTACACTCTATGTACACGTGTCGGTCCGTGGGGAAGTCAAGCTTGGTTGAGTTGGTTGACAAAGTATATATTTACTTGAGGGACCAGATTTACACGTGGAGGTGCATCTTCGGTGATGAATGAATATGCAGACGGCGGACGGAGTTCGCCGTCATTTTTGGAAGAGAAATATTGACCGAACCGTCATTTCAGTGGACTAACTTTGACTGCGTATTTTAGCAGCGGCTAGGGTCAAGGATTGATGTAAATACTTGTACGATAGATGGCGGGGTTTAGTTTGATTAACATTTAGTGTACCGACACACCACGGTAAATGTGGTACGGTTTAGATGAGCTGTAATTTCACTTTGTATATGTAGGACTTAGAATATTTTGGAGTTAGGAATTCAGTGAATGGAAAATTGCGAAGTATTTTTTGTGTCTTTTTGAATTGCAAGATCATTCTGATATTTTAACATAACCCTGTGAAATTCTGCATGTGGGTTCTTTGTTATATTGTTTATATTGTGGCAAATTTGCAGACCTAGTGTTAGTCTGGTTTGCTTAGGGCTTCATTGTGAAGTCGGTCTTTTTGTGGTTTTTCGTGAGAGTTTCCTCTTTTGTAATCTAAATATTATGGCGATTGCTGGTGCTTCTTCTTCCTCCTCTGGGTCACCGGTTGCCTCAAATCAACAGGTCACGGGTCCACCCTCACGGATCCTGGTGTTTAATGGCCAAAAATATTTATATTGGGCGGATTTGACTAAGTCTTACCTTAAGCAAGTGAGATTGTATGATGTGATTTCCGGTGTTCTTTTGGATACGGATTCCGATTTTGAAAAGAAAAATGAGGATGCATTGCATGTTCTCAAACTACTCTTGTCCAAAGATCTGAACATGACATATATTAATATCTCTAAAACATCTAATATATAGAAGGTTTTACGTGAGTCATATGTCCTAGCTAGTGAGCAGAATGAGGTTATTACTGCTGGGAAAATTTGGGATTATAAGTATACCGGGGGTGATATGAACTCTTATTGTAATGGCTTGAAGCTTTTGTTGTCACAAAATGCATGTTCCGGGGGGAATTTTCCTCCCTATCATCAAGCTATGATTTTAATGAGAGGGCTTCTTGCTGAATATAAAGGAGCCACGGAACAAATTATAAGGTTGGAGAAGGCTAGATGGAATATAACTGTAGCTGAAGCTTACATTCTAGAGGAAGAGGCAACTCAGATAGCATTGAATGGTGGAAAATCAGCGGTAGCGTACAATGCTCAGACATATAGGCCGGCTGGATTTCCCGGAAATAGGAACTTCACCCCTAATCCTAATTATAGGCAATATGATAGGTGTGTCTATTGCTTCGGTCAAGGTCATGTTTTCCGGCTGTGCCCAGCATTTATAAAGCGTGTGAAACAAGAATTTACCGTGCGGGATGGAAGGTGCGATCGGAGGTACAACCTTCAAATGGGTCAGCACCAAAACTGCCGGTGAAAAATGCGGCGTTCCTTGCATTTGATGAGACGCCACAAGACGAATCGTTGGGGGAAAAAGATGATGTGGTCAGATTTCCGCAATCGGAAGATGATGAGTTCTTTGGCCTTGCAAAAGATCTCATGGAGGGGCCTCAAGAGAATGGATGGATTATGGACTCCGGGTGCTCTTCCCACATGTGCGGCAACCGGGCTTACTTCAAGACCCTTACTTCGATTCTGACTCGTCGAATCTACAACGCGGATGATAGCAGTGTGGAGGCTACGGCAAAGGGAAGCGTGGAGTTAGCATGTAACATCAATGGTCAGATTGTAAACAGAACCTTACATGATGTTCTCTATATTCCAAAGTTTAAGAAAAATTTGTTTTCCACTTCTGTGGCTGAAATGAAAGGATTTGAAATTTTGCAAAAGAATAGGAAGAAGGTAGTAAGCAAAGATGGGAGAGTAGCCTTGGTAGGAACAAGATGCCCAAACTTGTTGTACCGGATGGACTTCGCTAATGAAACTGACTTTGCATACTCAAGTGTCCTTCCGGAAAATGTTTGGTGGCATAAGAGGCTCGGTCATGTTCATCACGAAAAACTTGATAAAATGGTGAAACACAAAATGATAGATGGGGTCATATTAGGACAAAAACATTCTCATGTATGTGATGGTTTTGCTTTATGGAAGCTTCACAAGCTGCCCCTACCTCAAACCGCTGATAACCGGGCTACGGATTTGCTGCAAATTATTCGTTGGGACGTGTGGGGACCGTCTAAAGTCCCTTCCCTTAGTGGCAGCTGGTTTCTAGTTACATTTACGGATGACTTCTCGCAGTACAGCCGAGTTTACTTCATGAAGGAGAAGAGTGAAGTTTTCACTCACTTTAAGCATCTCCGGACGTGGGCGGAAAAGCTTCACGGGAAGCCGATTCTCTCTCTTCGGTCCGACAACGGGGAGAATATATTTCGAATGCATTCTCGGTTTATTTAAAGGAACACGGCATATCTCGTCAGTTTACAGTTCCCTATACTCTGGAGCAAAACGGTGTATCCGAAAGACTTAACCGGACTTTAACGGAGAGTGCAAAATCTATGATGTTGGATAAAGGGATAGATTTCAAGTTTTGGGGTGAGGCTTTCTCTTGTGCATCTTATATAAGGAATAGAATAAAAACTAAGGTGGTAAAAGAGAAGACACCTTATGAAATGTGGACCGGAAAGAAACCCAATGGAAGTCACTTTCAGGTTCTTGGTAGTAAATGTTTTTTTTTGGATAATCTTCCTATTTTTAAGCTTCATCCAAAATCTGTCCCGGAAATTTTTATGGGTTATGATGATGAGTCAGTAGGCTATAGAGTTTACAACCCAGACAAGAAAACTCTTCAGGTTGCTACGAATATTCAGGTTAAGGAAGAAAGTCAATCTGTCGATGTTTTTGGCATGACAGATTTTGAGAAAAATGCCCAAAATAAAGAATATGTAATTTTTGAAAATGTTCCTCTTTCCTCTTTCACAAGTTTTTCCTCTATTCCTACTCCCGTCATTCCGGTTGTTCAACCTGTATAGTAAACTCCTCCTCCTCCTCCTCCTCCTCCTCCTCCTCCTCCTCCTCCTCCTCCTCCTCCTCCTCGGCGGCAGCTTAAGGATCCAAAAGTTCCAGCCTCAGATTTTCCGGGGGGAAGAAGGCAAAGCAACAGGCTGCGAGGTGAACCGGCGGAACATGCCCTATTTTCTGCAACCACAATGGAGCCACTCACCATACAACAAGCATTTTCAGCCCCGGAAAAGGATCAATAGATCTCCGCGGCAAATGATAAAATAGGATCGATAATGGAGGCTCAAACTTGGGAGCTTGTGGAGCTTCCGCCGGATCGAAAGGCCATCGGTTGTAAGTGGGTTTTTAAAGTTAAGCTAAATCCAGATAATTCTATTGAAAGATAAAAGGCTCGGCTTGTTGCAAAGGGGTATAGTCAGAAGGAGGGAATTGATTATGAGGAGACTTTCTCTCCGTTTGTACGATTTCCAACTGTTAGAATTCTTTTGTCTTTAGCAGCCATTGAGGATCTGGAACTCCATCAAATGGATGTTAAGACAGCTTTCTTGCATGGAGATTTAGAGGAAGTGATTTATATGAGGCAGCCTGAAATATATACATAGACCGGAAAAGAAAATCTGGTCTGTAAACTGTTGAAATCTTTGTACGGTCTGAAGCAAGCTCCACGTCAGTGAAATATGAAATTAGATGAGTTTCTAACTGGTCTCGGTTTTGTGAGGATTAGTTCAGATCACTCAGTCTATGTTATGGAAGGGGAAGATGGGACTATTTACATTGTTGTGTATGTAGATGATTTGCTGCTACTGAGTAAGTCATTAAATGAGATTAAGAAAATAAAGGCAGTCTTGAATTCAAGATTTGAGATGAAAGATTTAGGAGAGGCAAAATATATTCTTGGGATTTAGGTTGAAAGAGATAGAGATAGGAGAATAATCTATCTAACACAACGGGAAGCGATTGGGAATATGCTTGAGAAGTTTGGCATGGCAGAGGCAAAGGGAAGTGCCACTCCCATGGAATTCAAGCAAAAGGTGGAAGGCATGGAGACTGAGGGAGGAGTCATTTTTTATGACACCTTGGAATAAGGGGAGGCAGATTGTATGGCTGCCATTCCATATCGTCAGATTGTTGGCAGCCTAATCTACTTCATGAACTACACACGCCCGGACATTGCGGTTGCAGTTGGTGCTCTAAGCCGGAGTTTACAAAATTTGAGGAGATCGGACAGGGAGGCAGCAAAGAGGGTCCTTTGGTATCTTGCACGGACACGGAATCTATGACTCGCTCTTGGTGGAGAAGAGGTCAAGATTTAGACTTGAGCAATGCGAGCTACGGGACATGCCAAGCCAACACTCCACCACCGGATTCATTCTAAAGATCGGAAGTGGAACATGTTGCTGGAGCAGCAAGCTTCAGAAAGTCACAGCTCAGTCTACAATGGAGGCTGAATACATGGCATCCAGCTCAGCTCTCAAGGAGTTACTTTGGATAAAGTTTCTCCTTCAAGAACTTGACTTTATGCAATCTAGACCTCAGATAGTGTGGTGTGACAACCAAGCTGCTATAGGGATCGTATCTAACCCAAGTCATCACTTCAAAAGCAAGCATATTGATATAAAGTTACATTTTGTAAGAGAGAACGTGGTGAACAGAATTTTAAAACTCAGTTGTTTGCCGGATGAGATGATGGTAGGAGATATGATGACTAAGCCTTTACGTGCACCTAAGTTGAAGTTTTGTAGAGAGGCATGTGGACTTAGTGGCTGAGAGAGTCTAAAGGTTTAGGGGAGTGTTGGTTTTGGAAACCTTTAGTCCTCTCTATATCTCGTGTGTGAGGAAGAGAGTCTAGACTTAGCCAGTTTTTTGTGTATAGATTGAGTTGACGAAGACAAGATGTGGTGTGGTATGTAACTACAAAGGGAGTTCACTGATTTGGTACACTCTATGTACACGTGTCGGTCTGTGGGGAAGTCAAACTTGGTTGAGTTGGTTGACAAAGTATATATTTACTTGAGTGACCAGATTTACACGTGGAGGTTCATCATCGGTGATGAATGAATACGCGGACGGCGGACGGAATTCGCCGTCATTTTTGGAAGAGAAATATTGACCGAACCGTCATTTCAGTGGACTAACTTTGACTGCGTATTTTAGCAGCGGCTAGGGTTAAGGATTGATGTAAATATTTGTACGGTAGATGGCGGGGTTTAGTTTGATTAATTTTTAGTGTACCGACACACCACGGTAAATGTGGTATGGTTTAGATCAGCTGTAGGGTCACTTTGTATATGTAGGACTTAGAATATTTTGGAGTTAGGAATTCAGTGAATGGAAAACTGCGAAGTAGTTTTTGTGTCTATTTGAATTGCAAGATCATTGTGATCTTTTGGCAGAACCCTGTGAAATTCTGCATGTGGATTCTTTGTTATACTGTTTATATTGTGGCATATTCGAAGACCTAGTGTGTATCTGGTTTGCTAAGGGCTTCATTGTGAAGTCGGTCTTTTTGTGGTTTTTCGTGAGAGTTTCCTCTTTTGTAATCTAAATATTACGGCGATTGCTGGTGCTTCTTCTTCCTCCTCTGGGTCACCGATTGCCTCAAATCAAAAAAAGGGCCTTTGTCATTTTTGCAAAAAGTCGGGACACTTTATCGCGGATTGGGTCAAGCTGTTGGAGCTGAGGATCCAAGAGAATCGTGGAGGGGGTTCTTCCACAGGGAAGAAAAAGGCACTTGTGGTCACAAAAGTGACAGGAGAAACAGAGGACGAGTCCTTTGAGGAGGATGGGGAGCTTCTTCTTGACGAGAGTTGGGAGGAGAAGGAGATCCCTCGAGACAGAAGTGTGCTCTCGGAGATATTCAAGAATCTCCACAGGAACGATGGATCATCAACTCAGGTGCATCCATTCATATGTGTCGTGATAAGCACCTCTTTACTAAGCTAAGAAAGATCCCTACTGTAGAGATAGAGTATGGGGATGGAAGAGTGGTTACAGTTGTCCATAGCCTATTTTATCCATGGATTACTCATGGAAACACCCACAGACTACCTCAAAAATAGCTGTGTTTCAGATAACACAGATTACTCCACAATTAACTAAATCACCTCAAACTGTACCAATGTGCAGTATATTATATATAATGTAAACTCCCAAAGCTACAACCAAATCCACCAAGGAATGTAGAAGATATATGCTCCAGAGTTTCCCAAAAATAGTTGACAGCTACACAAACTAACCACTTAGACTGTTCACAGAATCTTACACAGAAAATGGAATACAATGAACTTCACACACATATAGATTTTATATCATAGAATATCTCCACAAATTTGAATATGAAAGCACTAAACAGAGTGATCACACCAACAGGTCAAAGATGCAGAAAACAATTTGCCATTACTTTGATTAACTTGACTGCGATGCATAAAATAATCTAAGTCCTGCAAGTTATACTCAGACTACTGAATGTACGGAGGCATACCAGCCGTTCTGTATCTACTCTTATAAACTAATTAGTCAAAAGGACAAACCTCTGTTTTACATAATATTTACACCGCACTCTTCGTATGTCAGAAACCAAGCTACCGCTAAACAACTACTAAGCTACCACTACCGTACAATCATCATTACTCGAAATCTATCATATTCATATTATCCGCAGCTGCGCTGGCTGCGCTTGTCCGTACGGATCATAAAAATAGCCGCAGCTGCGTTGACTTAACTGCGTCGCAGCTTCGCCGTACCGGCGACGCCTATTTCAACATTCCGTTTATTTTACATCGGATCGCTTCGCGATCCGCCGTCCATTTGTCACAGCTTGTTCACACCACTCAATGAGTCTTTTACGTCACTTTAAATATATCAATCCGTTTGCTCCCCCAATCCGTGAATCTATTCAAACCTCCATATTAAATCCAATTAGCTGTTACGCGCGAACTGTCTCGTACGCACGAAACTGACTTTTCAAAACAACAGTTACTACAAATCTAGTGGGGTCAGTTGATATGAATGTCTTAGGGGAGGGTAAGACTTCTATACTCACCTTCTCAGATGTACTTTACATTCCTCAGTTGAGTAAAAATCTTGTCTCTAAGTTTGTGTTAGATGACAAAGAGTTTGATACATCCATTAGACAGGGCGAACGAGTTGTGGGAGGCTCTTGTCAGCATTTACAAGAGTGGTACGATTCAATTGCAAAAGCTCGCAGGTCAGAAGGTACAAGCATATGTGTACAAAGGGGGAAAGATGTTAGATTTTTGTAATGACTTGGCCGGGTTATTTATAGAATTGGAGAGTGTAGGGAAAAGGGAGACCGAGAAAGTGAAGGTGAATACTTTGTTGATGAAACTCCCAGATGATTATGAAAACATTGTTAACATGGTTCACGATTTGTCAGATCATCGATGGATCTGAAACTCCGTTGTGGGAATGATTTTGGTAGGGGAAAACACAATTGAGATTCGGAGAGGTGGAAAGAGTGTTCAGGCGTTGGCTGCTGGATCTAATTGGGGAGATAAGGATTCAAAGAAACCTTATGGAAACTTTGGTGCAGGAGGGAGAGGAAATCAATCGGAAGGATCTGGATCGAGGCCTCCGAAGGGGCTTTGTCACTTTTGTAAGAAGCCGGGACATTACATGGCGGAGTGTACTAAATTGACAGAAATGAGATTGAAGGAGGAACATGTCGGAAAACCAGCCGCAAAGAAAAAAAAGGCATTTGTGGCAACAAAAGTCATCGGAGAGGACTCCGATGAGGACGATGGAGAACTCCTCCTCAACGAGGAGCTGGAGGTGAAAGGTGAACCGGAGAATCTAAGGAGGCAAAAGTGTGCTTTCGGTGGAGTAAGAGAAGCTCTTGAAGAAGGATGGATTATTGATTCATGAGCCTCTATGCATATGTATAGAGAAAAACCATTGTTTACCAAAATGAGAAAGATCCCTACTTTAGAGATAGAGTATGGGGATGGGAGAATAATCACCAATAATTTAGTGGGATCTGTGGATCTTGTTGTTTTGGAAACCTTGAGTTCTCTCTATATCTTGCTGCCATATTGCGCTAAGTCTGATATCACAGCTAGAAACCTTGAGCACTACAATGGTTGCTGTGCTGCTATGCTGCTCTGATCTGACATCGCCGCTGCGCTGCTCTAACATCACAGCTGCGCTGACAGATCATAGCAGTCATAGCAGTCATAGCAGTCGTAGCAGAGTCATAGCAGCTATAGCAGTCTGCGCAAGAAAGGTGTTTTGAATATGAGTCAGTTTGTGTGAAGATAAATTGACGAGGACATGATTTAGTGAGTATGTAAACTCGAAAGGGAGTACACAGATTTGGTGCACTCCAGGCACATGTGTCGGTCCGTGAGAAGGTCAAGTTTGGTTGTTCTAGAAGGAAAGGTACAGTTACATTTGAGGACCAAAGTTACACGTGGAGGTTCATCTTCGGTGATGAAAGAATACGTGGAAAGCGGACGGAGTCCGCCGTCATTTTTGGAAGAGAAGTATTGACTATACCGTCATTTCAGCGGACGAACTTTAACCGCGTATTATTTCATTTCTAGCTGCTGTCTGATTGGTGGAAATAATTATGTGCATTCGACGGTGGGATTTTGTTAATGAAGAGTAGTGTACCAATTGACCACGCTAGTTGTAGTACGGTGTGATCAACCGTAGGCTCACTTGTATATATAGGACTTAGATTACTTTAGGAAAAGTAGGATTGTTGTGTAGGAAAAACTGCGAAGCAGTTTTTGGGTGTGTTTGAATTATAAGATCATTGTGATCTTTTGGCAGAACTTTGTGAATTCTGCATGTGGGTTCTTTGGTGTATATTTTATATTGCGGCAAATTTGCAGACCTAGGGTGTGTCTCGTTTGTTTGGGGATCCATTGTGAAGTTGGTTGTTTGTGGGATTTCGTGAGAGTTTCCTCTTTGCACAATTGATTATCATACCAACTGCCGGTGCTTCTTCATCTTCTTCAATGACACCAGCTGCGTTAAATCAACAGGTCACGGGCCCTCCCTCACGGATCCTGGTGTTTAATGGGCAAAAGTATCTTTATTGGGCGGATTTGACTAAGTCTTATTTGAAAAAAGTGAAATTATATGATGTGATTTCTGGTATTCTTCCGGATACGGATCCGGAGTTTGGAAAGAAAAATGAAGATGCATTGCATGTGTTGAAGTTACTTTTGTCAGAAGATCTTAACATGACATATATCAATATCTCTACGGCATCTGAAATATGGAAGGCCTTGAGTGAATCTTATGTCTTAGCTAGTGAGCAGAATGAGGTTGTTACTGCTGGAAAATTTTTGGACTATAAATATACTGGGGGTGACATGAACTCATATTGTAATGGCTTGAAACTTCTATTATCGGAGAATGCATGTTCCGGGGGGAGTTTTCCTCCTTATCATCAAACTATGATTCTAATGAGAGGGCTTCCTATTGAATATAGAGGAGCAGCGGAGCAGCTAAGACGGTTAGAGAAGAGTAAATGGAATATAGTTGTAGCTCAGGCTTATATCCTAGACGAAGAGGCAACTCAGATAGCATTAAATGGTGGTCAATCAGTGGTTGCTTACAATGCACAGACATATAAGCCCGCTGGTTTTTCTGGAAACAGAAACTTTACCCCCAATCCGAGTTATAGGCAATATGATAGGTGTGTCTATTGCTTTGGTCAAGGTCATGTTTTTCGGCTGTGTCCGGCATTTATAAAAGCGTGTGAAACAGGAATTTATCGTGCGGGATGGAGGGTGCGATCGGAGGATTCATCACCAAAATTTGCGACATCAAAACTGCCGATTAAAAATGCGGCGTTCCTTGCATTTGATGAGACGTCACAAGATGAACGACCGGAAGAAAAGGAAGATGTGGTCAGATTTCCGCAATCGGATGATGACGAGTTCTTTGCTCTTGCAAAAGATCTCATGGAGGGACCTCGAGAGATCGGATGGATTATGGACTCCGGATGCTCCTCCCACATGTGCGGCAACCGGGCTTACTTCAAAACGCTTGCTCCAATTCCCACTCGTCGGATTTATTACGCGGATGACAGCTGTGTGGAGGCTACGGCAAAGGGAAGCGTGGAGTTAGCATGTGACATCAATGGTCAGATTGTAAAGAGAACCTTGCATGATGTTCTTTATATCCCAAAGTTTACAAAAAATTTGTTTTCCACTTCGGTAGCAGAAATGAAAGGTTTTGAAATTTTACAAAAGAATGGGAAAAAAGGTAGTAAGCAAAGATGGGAAGGTAGCGTTGGTAGGAACTAGAGGCCCAAACTTGTTGTACCGGATGGACTTGGCTAATGAAATTGACTTTGCATACTCTAGTGTCCTTCCGGAAAATGTTTTGTGGCATAAGAGGCTCGGTCATGTTCATCATGAAAGGCTTGATAAAATGGTAAAGAAAAATATGATAGATGGGGTTAAATTAGGACAAACAGATTCCCATATATGTGATGGATGTGCTTTGGGAAAACTTCATAAGCTGCCACTACCTCAGACAGCGGATAACCGGGCAACGGATTTGTTGCAAATTATTCATTCGGATGTGTGGGGGCCATCAAAAGTTCCTTCACTCAGTGGCAACCGGTTTTTGGTCACTTTTACGGATGACATCTCAAGATATAGCAAGGTTTACTTTATGAAAGAAAAGAGTGAAGTGCTCACTCACTTCAAGCATTTTCGGGTATGGGCCGAAAAACTTCATGGGAAACCGATCCTTTACATTCGGTCTGACAACGGAGGGGAATATATTTCTCATACATTCTCAGAATATTCAAAAGACAATGGCATTTCTCGGCAATTTACAGTTCCTTATACTCCGGAACAGAATGGAGTATCCGAAAGATTAAACCAAATTCTAACAGAAGTGCAAAATCTATGGTACTAGATAAAGGAATAGATTTCAAATTTTGGGGTGAAGCTTTCTCGTGTGCGTCGTATATTAGAAATAGGATGGAGATTAGAGCAGTAAAAGGGAAAACACCATATGAAGTGTGGACCGGAAGAAAATCGAATGTTAGTCACTTCCGAGTTTTTGGGTGTAAATGTTTTATTTTGGATAATCTCCCTATTTCTAAGCGTAGTCCAAAATCGATTCCAGGAATTTTTATGGGTTATGATGATGAATCCGTGGGCTATAGAGTATTTAATAAGGATAGGAATACTCTTCAGACTGCTATAAATATTCAGGTTAAAGAAGAGAGCAGTTTGGTAGATGTTTATGGTATGACAGATTTTGAAAAAGATTCAAAAATCAAAGAATATGTTATTTTTGAAAGTGAATGGTCCCCTTGTGGAGAATCCTCCTCCTCCTCCACCACCTCCTCCTCGGTGGCAACCTACATATCCAACAATTCCAGCCTCAGACTTTCCGGGGGGAAAAAGGCAAAGCAACAGGTTGCGACATTGCGAAGCTGCGCTATTTTCTGTCGGATCAGTGGATCTGACTGAAAACTGCGACGCTGCGAAACTGCAAAGCTGCGACGCTGCGAAGCTGCAAAGTTGCGACGCTGCGAAATTGCGAAGCTGCAAAACTGCTTTATTATCTCCCAGCATGATGGAACCTCTCACAATATAGGAAGCCTTTTCACCTCCGGAAAAAGATTAATGGATCGCTGCGGCTAACGATGAAATGCGATCGATAATGGAGGCTCAAACTTGGGAGCTTGTGGAGCTTCCACCAGACCGAAAAGCCATCGGCTGTAAGTGGGTCTTTAAAGTAAAGTTGAATCCAAATAACTCTATTGAAAGATATAAGGCTAGGCTTGTTGCTAAAGGCTATAGTCAGAAGGAGGGAATTGACTATGAAGAGACTTTCTATACGGTTGTCCGATTTCCAACTATTAGAATTTTGTTATCCTTAGCGGCCATTGAGAATATGGAACTACATCAAATGGATGTTAAGACAGCTTTCTTGCATGGAGATTTAGAGGTAGTAATTTATATGAAGCACCCTGAAAGGTATGAAGAGACTGGAAAAGAAAATCTGGTCTGTAAACTGTTGAAAACCTTGTATGGTTTGAAGCAGGCTCCACGTCAATGGAACCTAAAACTAGATGATGTTAGACTGTCTATTGCCTTTGAGTATAAATGAGACTCATCACGGTGAGACAGCATAGTTACCTTGTGAGCGGCCTATTTTTTTCCTGTAGTCTTTTGTTGCTTATTCGTCCTCCCTCAGAGTTCGAACCTCAAATGGAGGGAAGTCTCGGATTCCTCCTCACTATCTCATGGGCTCCCCTATCGATAGAAACCTGTTCCGCCTCCTCATCCTTTGTCTCCTTGGAGTGTATAAAGATATGAGGAGATTTCGGTATATCTTCTTCATCTTAGATCTCCCCTAAATCTCCAATATAGTTTTCACTCATGCCCCTTCTAGGAAGATCCGAGTCTTCCTCATTCTCGGATTCAAAACTGATTCTTATTTTCTTGGTGTATTTAAAGGGATCAATTGATTTCTTTGCATCCATAAAAATTAGGTACTTTACTTGAATGATATCTTTTTTAGCTAAGTCATAGACAATATATCCTTTGACATCCGCATCATATCCCACAAAATATCCCGGTTTCCCTATAGCATCTAGTTTCCAGTTTTGCTTATTTGTGTCAAGATTGTAAACTTGACTACCGAATACTTTCAGGTGAGAAATATCTAGTTTCCTTCCGACCCATCTCTCATAAGGTGTCATTCCTTTTACGACCCTAGTAAGGACTTTATTCTTAATGTAGTTAGAAGAGTTCATGGCTTCTACCCAAAATCTTTTTCCTATCTTCTTGTCGTCCAACATACTTTGTACACTCTCTCCTAGAGTCTGGTTCAACCTCTCAGCTACCTCATTTTGTTTAGATTTTTCGGTAAATTTTTTTGATGTTGAACTCCCTCATCCCTCAAGTATTCCACAAACTGGTTAGAGGTATATTCTCCCCCATTATCACTTCTTATTCTCTTAATGGGATTTTTATGCAATTTCTCACTCCAGGGTTAGTATTATTTAAAGTAAGTTGGTGTTTCAGATTTTTTATTTAAAAAGTAGACTCTAGAGTATCTAGACCATTCATCAGTGATTGTCAACATAAACCTCTTCCCTCAAACTGAAGGTACTTTTACCGGTCCCCAGATATCGGTGTGGAACAGATCTAGTACTTTCTCACCTATATATGCGGCAGTTTTGGGTAAGGTTTTGGGTAAGGGGAGTCTGTGAGCCTTACTTTGGGCACAACCACTACAATCATCCATCATTTCATTATCCCCAACCTGAATGCTGTCTACTACACCAAGCTTCTTCATTTTCCTAAGCCTATGAAAATGCACATGGTTGAACCTAATGCCAAATCATCAAGTTTAGGACAGCAACATAGTAAGCATTATTCTTTTTATTGCTCAGGCTAAAATAAACATTCCTTGGCTACCCTTATATGTTGTGAAGTAGACTTTATCCCCATACTTAGCAGTAAAGACTCCCTTTCTAGTGAAGGTTTCAAACTCCTGATCATCTAACACAGAGGTAGAGACAAGATTTTTACTCAGTTGAGGAATGTAGAGTATATCTGAGAAACGGGGTATAGAAGTCTTACCCTTCACTAAGAATTCCAGATCTACGGATCACACTAGATCTGTTGTAACTACTCTTTGATCCCTATACTCTATCTATACACTAGGGATATTTCTAAGTTTGGTAAAAAGGTGCTTATCACGACACATATGCATGGATGCACCTAAATGAATGATCCATCATTCTTGTGGAGCTTCCCGAATAGCTCTAAGAGCACACTTCTGTTTTCGAGGGATCTCTTTCTCCTCTAGATTCTCGTCAAGAAGAAGCTCCCTATCCTCCTCCTCAGAGGACTCATCCTCCTCGGTCTCCCCTTTCACTTATGTGACCACAAATGCCTTCTTCTTCCCTCGAAAGAATCTCCACCACGGTTCTTTTAGAGTCCGAGCTCCGACAGCTTGGTACAATGTGCTATGAAGTGTCCCGGCTCCTTGCACAAATGACAAAGACCCTTTCGGGGCCTTGGTCCTCGAGATTGATCTTTCTCTCCTTTGAAGCTGTTCTAGGGCTTCCTCGAATCCTTCTTCCACCGGTCCGTTCCGACAGCTAGAGCTTGAATGCTCTTTCCGCCTCTCCGAATCTCAATAGTGTTTTCATACACAAATATCATTCGGACCATTGTGTTCCACTTCCACAAATTGTCATCCATTTCCTAAACTCGGTATACTATGTTCTCCTACTCATGAAGTAACTTCATGATAAGGGTATTGACCTTCATCTTCATTCTACCTCTCCATTTGACACTTTCCATTTCCATATAGAAACAAGAGATGTTATCACAGTAATCCAACATATATCCCCCTTTGTAAGTGTAATCCCTTAGCATTTGCTCGACCAATTGGAGCACCTATATAGCACCTGCTCTATAGATCTCCACTAAAGTCACCCATTATTCTTTGGCCTTGAGAATACAAAGATGAGAGGTTGCCAAGGGTTGAGTGAGGTGCCTTACAATGATATGATTGGCGTTATATTTGTATATTCCCACGTTCGAATATCATTTTCCTCAGTCTTCACGGCCACCACTCCGGGTGGCGTGGCAATGGGAGTGAGGGTGTCTGCTTTCCAATCCCTTTTTCGAACACACTACTGTCCTTGTCGTCAGCCTCTTCCGTACGGGTAGACGCTGCTGTAGAAAACCTCACTCCACTAAACCCTGGTGGAATTCCCTGAGATGGATGCTTCACTTATCCACTGAGAATACCCCAATATCATTATTCACACAAAGCCCCTACCATCATGGCTTTCCAATAAATGAACCTTGATCCGTTAAAGATGGACACCCTAGAGGTCGGGCCCATAGACTATTATTCTGTGAACCCCATTGGACTACACAATTTAGGAAGCCTTTAGATAGTTTTTAACAAACCCTTCTTCAACTAGGACCAATGTTACCCAAGAAGGAAAATAGACCGTGTGAATGCACCCCTGTGTAGTTTGGCCTCGCTTAAGCCCACATAAAAAAAAATCATTGAAAACACACAATCAAGCGATTAGTTATGAAGTGGCAAAGATGCCAATATATACGGAAGCTTGCTGGGAGAGAGGCGGCTACCTCTTTAATCCTCTAAGTCCTAAACCCCTCTTATAACCCGTATCTACCGATGTACAAATCAATTTGAAGACTGTACAATACAGAAAGGTACTATGGCTGATGTCCTTTATGTACGCTTAGTGTACAACAAGGCCATGGAGTGGACGTTTGTCTCCTTTGGACTTGTTCTCAATCTCCCCGCGATTCTCGCTTCTCAATGTTATCTGGCCACGTGGCGCCCGATTACGTTACGCCGAAAACCACAAAAGCAACCATTCTGTGATCTTGGCGATGATGCGTGCCGTCGGATCGAAACCAACTTTTAATACTAGCTCTTGAAATCAAATGTCTGGTACATTTGTTTCATGCAAATTCGCGTTCGCACTGTAATGTAACTCGTTACCATGTTTCTTATCCGTAATTTCGTTAATCGGATTAATGAACTTATACCACGTTAAATAGTTATCAAACCCTATGTACTTTAACAAACTCCTACGATAGATCGGCTAAAGCAGAAGGTTACATCTCACTCTGCCAGTCATAGGTTCGAGTCTTACCAGACTCACCTTTTGTTTAAGAGTGATTTATATCACTCTTTAGTCTTGCCTATGGAGCTGAGGCAGCCATGGCTCCATCTAATTCTCTCTCCTTCAGTGACTACAATAATTATGGGGGCTAGAGAGAGGAGGTGGAGGCAAGCTGCCTATAGCCTTTCTTTTTAGTTTATTAGAATTTAGAAAATACCCTCTAAATCTATTGATTTGAACAAAGTGTACAATACTATTGTACGCCACTTTGATTGCTATTAAATGGTGAACCGTGTCTGTTTGGTGTACCGACATAGCTAATTGCGTCCCACATAACGAGAACAAATTTTTCCAAAAGTGGCTGACAAACTTCCTGTCTCTTTCACTAATGATCTTCTTTCGAAGTCCATGGTAGCGGAATACTTTTCGAAAGAACAATTTCTCGATATCCAGAGTTGTAGCTGTGGTCTTTGTAGGCAGAAAGTGGGCCATCTTCGTAATGTAATCTATGACGATGAATATGGAATGGTACCCCTCTGGAGTCAATAGAAAGGCGACAATAAAATCCATTGAAATGGCCTCCCAAGGAGTGAATGGTGTCGGAAGCTATTGCAAAATTCCTTGATGACCCAGATTCGATTTGTTTCTGTTACAAGAGTCACAAGTTTTGACATACTCGGCAATATCGTTGGTCATGTAAGGCCAGTAGTACGTTGAAACTCTGAGACCTCCATCGACCCTCAGAGTAAGCAGATCCAAAAGAAGCTAATCTAGATAGTGCCGACTCCAAGTTGATATAAACCCAAATGACTGACCCCTTGCCAGTCAGAACCCCAATATATATTCAACCCTCTGAAATAACACTTTCTGTGTGCTCAGTTCCACCATAGAATGCAAAGTTTGAATATGAGATTTGGACACATTCACCCTCTTTGACTTTCCCTTAGAAATGCAGCCACCCTGGTAGACAAAAACTCTGACCGACTACACCCCTATGTAGCCTGGACTCCCGTGAGTCCTTAGCAAAAAGAATCACTGAAAATGGTCAAGTAAATTGATAGTTATGGCTGCCCAAAGTTAGCTATTTATACAAGATGCTCTCAGGGAGAGGCGACTAGCTACTCAAAATATTCTAAGTCCTATTCTCACTCTAGGACCCTATCTACTGACGTACAGCACCAATCACATCACTGTACCGTACAGATAAGTACAGGTGCCGGTGTACTTCCTGTACGAGAATCATAGGATATGGCTGAAATGTCAACACATGTCATATATCTATTTGTTCCCGTAATCTCCGGTGTCGCCGCAATCCAATGTTGACGTGCCATGTGTCATCCTATGTGGCGATGACCGCAAACCGCCAAAAGTACATATCCCGCGATCGCGGCGCCTATCGTGGCCGTCCGATCAAATCCGGCTATATTGCTAGCCGTTGAAAATAGACGCGCGGTATTTGTTTCGCGGTCGAACCAAATGCGCGGTATCCGTTTCATAAATAAATCCGTACTCCGTACTATCCATAACTGTATCTATGCAATACGTATATATTTCCAGTTAAATGAACTAGTCTACGTGTAACTATATAAATATTTATCAAACCCCATACGTACTAATACCAGCTCTAGTCTAAATGGATAAAGTCACCGGCTAACGACGAGTTGACGGACGATAGGTACCAGGATCAATTCCTGGGTCCGTCAAATACCTTTTGGTAAGTCTTACTAATTTACCCCCTGTCTTCTCTAGAGAGCTTAGGCAGTCATGGCTGTAGCTCCCTATCCAGCCTTCAGTGACTACAACAAGTGTGGGGGCTTGGAGAGGGGAGTTAGAGGCAGACTGCCTCTGCCTTTTTCTATCCTGTTACAGACCTAGAAAATACACAAATATCAACATACGTCTCTCCCATTCGTGTAGTTGTTTTGTCTCTCCCAAAGTGTCTGCTGAGGAGTTTGTCATGACACATTTGGAGGATCGTATGCCGTAACTCTTAATTGTCATAATGTACAAATGGGTTGTCTAACTTGGTTTATACCGCCACATAACGTTGGCATTCTTAACTAGGATTTTCTTGCTGACCAGCTCCTTGATCGTGTCGTCTTCCTCGTATGCAGCTTTGATTTTGTTTAACCACTACTCATCAGCTTACACTGTACTTGTCACTGCGTTGAATTTCGGGTCGTGATTCTTGTTGGCCACTTCATAGCTCGCCTCCCTGGTATTATTGTTGTGGTCTTGCGGTGGCTGCGATTTTGACTCCTCTGGGGCAGTATTGCTTCGATCCTGCAGTGGCTGCGGTATGGACCCCTTCGTTGGTTCAGCAATACCTGGATTTCTTGACAAAGCATCAGCATGGCTTTCTTCACAGAGCATCAGCATGGCTTTCTTGAAAGAGCATCAGCAGGGTTTGTCTTGCCCGACTTTTACTCTATTGTCAGCTCTGGTTCAAAGGTCCGTAGGAAGGTCATCTACTTGGTTTGCTTTTTGGATTAGTTTGGCTGTGTTTGCAAACAGTGTAGCGCATGGTTGTTGATGATCACGGTGACTCGCTTCCCTTGGATACAATGCTTCCAAACCTCCAACGAATTGATCATAGCTATGGTCTCTTTCTCATGAGTTGTCCAATTGAGTTCTGCTGCCTTCAGTTTGCGCCTACCATTGGCCATAGGTTGAAGACCTTTTCCATGGTACTGCATAAGGATTCGCGGAATAGTTGTATCACTGGCGACGATGATCATTGTCCAAGGTAAAGCTGGGTCAAGGATTGCTAACATAAGGGAGGTAACCAACGGCTCCTTTAGCGTGTTAAAGGATGCCTCATGCGCTTGCTTCTACTTGTAAGGCACATCATTCTTGCGCAACTCTGTGAAGGGTGCAACAACCTTTGCAAAACCCTCCACAAATCTTCGGTAGTAGGAGCATTGTCCAAGAAAGCTCCTAAGCTTCGTGATGTTTTTCGGCCGGGGCCTCTTCTTGACTTCCTTTGTTTTGTATGGGTCCATTGCGATTCTATTCTGACTAACCACATGGCCTTAAAAACTTTATCTTTTCCTCCAAGAACTCATATTTACTCATTTTGGCGTACAACTTATTTTCCCTTAGGATCTGTAACACATCACTTAGGCGCATAACATGGTCCTCTAACGTTTCACTATTTTCTAGGATATTGTCTAAGAAGATTATTACAAATGCATCTAGGTGTTGCCTGAAGATGGAATTCATTAAGTGCATAAAGGTAGCCAGTGCATTAGTCAACCAAAATGGCATGACCACAAACTGAAAATGACCGTACCTAGTCCTAAATGCGGTCTTCTCTACATCACCTTCCGCAACTCTAATCTCGTGATATCCACTGCGTAAGTGTATCTTAGAAAAATACCGAGTTCCTCTAACAGTTCATTTATCATTGGGAGTAGGTACACGTCCTTGACTGTTAGTTTGTTTAACGCTCGATAATCCACACACATATGTAGGCTTCTATTTTTTTTGGTCACAAAGAGGACAGGGGCTCTATACCGTGACTTGCTCGGCTCAATAGCTTCGGCCTCTACCAGTTTGGAAAGCTACTTCTTGAGCTCATCCAACTCAGAGTAGCTCATTTTATACATCTTGTTGGCCGAGGGTACACTTCCGGGAACAGGCTCGATCTTGACGTCCACGTCGCGTTTGGGAGGTAAACCTTTTGGGAATTTTGGGGGAAAAACATTGACTTTCTCCTCGAGAAGCTTTGAAAGGACTCCCGCGGCCTCAACACAAGCCTCTCCTTTGGCGTCACCTCTAATGGCGTTAAAGTTGGAATCTTTCTTCGATCACTCTTTAGGGATCCCCTCCTTTACCTCCTCCATAGGTCGCACGACAACAATTGTAATTGTTTCCCTTTCGTAAGTGCCCTCTTAAGCTGTAAAGACGAAAGTAGGCGTCCCTCTTCCACGTCTTTACTCCCGCGTTGACCGCAAACTCCTTTTTGTAGAAATTGATGGTTCCTTTTTAAGTATTTTCTTGGTCTAAATTAAAATACAGAAAGAAACCGAGGCAGTCTATCTCTAACTTTTCCCTCCAACTACCACACTTGTCGCAGTCATTGGGAAGTTGGAGTGGTATCTAGAGTCGTGGCTGCCTAGGCTATCCAGATGTTTACGAGAAATAGATTAGTTTATTTACCGATAAGTTTATTTACTAAAAGGGTAGATGTCGGAACCAAGATTTGATCCTGGTACCTGCCGAATGTTGGATAGCCGGTAGCCGGTAGTCCTAACCGTTAAGTCTAAGACTAATGATATATGATATAGGGTTTGATATTTATTTAAATATTCTTACGTAGGATAATTCATTTAACTACAACTGTTTACGAGATATATAGATCCAGTAATGTAAACGTACAGATTACGGTATGTATAAGAAACTAGTACCGCGCATTTTTTTTTTTAAATAAAACAAATAACGCGCATGTATTTATGACGGCTATGATTGAAATCAGCATTCAATCGGACGGCCGAGAAGAAAGCCGAGATCGCGGAAGCGATTCTCGGGGGTTTGTGGTCATCGCCACATTGGATGACACGTGGCAAAATTACGTTGGATCGCGGCATCCCAGGAGATTACGGACCGAACCCGGATATGACATGTGTCGACTTTTAGGCCATGTCGTACAGTTTCCGTATTGAAAGTACATCGGCAGCTGTACTTTTGTGTACGGAAGTGTAATATGATTGGTTATGTACATCAATACATAGAGTTTGTGAGAGAGATAGGACTTAGAAAAAATTGGAAGATAGGACCCTCTCTCCCAAAGAGCTTCTGTACAAAAGGTCAATTTTGACCCTCCATAACTTACTACTCAGGGGAACAAATTCAAAGATCCTTTTTGCTATCGACTCAGGGGAGTCTTGCCTTCATAGGGGTGAAGGTGGTCAGAGTTTTTGTTTGCCAGGGTGGCAGTTATTCTTGCTGAAACACAAAGGGGTCAGGGTTATCCTAGAGGCTTCTTGGAAGCTATCCATTCTGAGGACTTATAGAGGTTACAGAGTTTCAAGTTATGGGCCCACCCTCTAGGGTACCCATCTTTAATGGAACTAGCTTTATATACTGGGAAAGTATGATGATACGAGCTCTATGTGAGAAAAGATTTTGGGGGATAGTGAGTGGACGAGTGGGGCGTCCATCAAGTCTTGGAGTCCCTCCAGGTTTGGAGGAAGCAGATTCACCAGGAAAGCAGATCCATCTTCAATGGAGGAGGCAAAGGAAGGAGAGGTGGTGGATAAAGCAACGGAGAAGGAGACGACCTCACCAATACCAATTGGTTCAGCATTCATGTCACCTATTCCGAGGAACGAGGAGAATGATACTGATACCTGGGACTTCAACAATATGGCAGCAAAGCACTTCATCCTCTGCCATCTTACTTAAGGGCTTGCATGTCCTCATTTGCAGGTAGAAAGGGCATCGGATCTTTGGATGGCTCTCATAAAGATATACCGAAGTGGTACGATTCACGAACGACAGTTGGTTGATCAGAAAGTTAAAGAGTACGTAAACAAAGGGGGGAAGATGTTGGATTTTTGCAATGAGCTTGCTACAGTTTTCATGGAGCTAGAGAGTGCTGGAAAAGATTTTAGTGAAAAAGAAAAGGTTAACTGTCTACTGATGAAGTCACCCGATGAGTTCGAGAACATAGTGAACCGTGTGCAGGACTTGGCCGACTCAAGGTGGATATGGAACTCAGTGGTAGGAATGATTCTCGTTCGGGAGAATAGAATTGAGATCTGAAGGGGAGGAAAGAGTGGGCAAGCCTTGGCAGCTAGGACTGACTAGAGGAACAAGGATTCCCACACACCGGTGGGAAATTACGGAGGGGGGGAGCAAAAAAATCAGACCGATGAGTTCGGACCAAGGGCTCCCAAGGGTTTATGTCATTTTTGTAAGAAACCAGGGCACTATATGGCGGAGTGCACTAAACTAATCGAGCTTCGATTATAGGAGGGGCAGTCCGGTGGAACCCCGAGAGGAAAGAAAAAGGCCCTTGTGACACAGGTACATGAGGTGAAATCCGAAGACGAGGACGGTGAGCTCCTATTAGATGAGGAGTTGGAAGCGACAAACGAGGTAGAAATTCCACAAAAGCATAAATGTGCTTTCGGTGGATAGAAAGGTGAAGCAAGCTGGGTTGTACATTCAAGTGCCTCCATCCACATGTGTAAGGATAAACACTTGTTCACTAAGATAAGAAAGATTCCCACCGTAGAGATAGAGTACGAGGATGGGAGGAAAGTCACCACTACTCTTGTAGGATCGGTAGATCTGAAAGTGTTGGTAGAAGGAAAGACATCCATAGTTACATTCTCCGATGTATTGTTTATTTCGAAGCTGAACAAAAACCTCATCTCTACGTCTGTATTAGATGATAAGGGTTTTGATACTAGCACTAGGAAAGGAGTCTTTAGTGCTAGTTTTTAGGAGAGAAGGAAGTTTATTTCACCGCTTAAAAAGGTAGCCAAAGGATGTTTAGGATGATTTTAAGTAATGAAAAGAAGAAACTTTATAATGATGGTGTTCATGATATAATGATGTGGCATAAGAGGCTTGGGCATGTGAATCTAAATAAGGTGAGAGGGATGAAAAAGATGGGAGTGGTGAAAGGAATTCAGTTCAGTGAGAGTGAGAATCTAAGTGATTGTAGTGGATGTGCTCAACGTAAAGCACACAGATTGCCCTATCCCAAAACAGCCACCTATAAGGGAGAAAAAATTCTAGATCTAGTACACACAGATATTTGGGGACCGGCCAAAGTGCCCTCACTGGGGGAGAAGAGATTTATGATGACTATCACTGATGATTGGTCTCGGTATTTCACGGTGTATTTTTTGAAAAACAAGTCTGAAGCTCAAAATTGTTTTAGACATTATAAAGCATGGAGCGAAAAACTCCATGAAACTCCAATCAAGAGAGTAAGGAGTGACAATGGTGAAGAGTATACTTCTAACCTGTTTGAGGATTTTCTAAGGGAAGATGGAGTCCAACACCAAAAGACAGTTCCAAAAAACCCATAACAGAATGGGGTAGCTGAAAGATTAAATAGGACACTAAGTGATAGTGCTAGAAGTATGTTGTCGTAGAAGAAGATAGGAAAAAGGTTTAGGGTCGAATCAATGAACTGTGCTAATTACCTCAAAAATAGAGTTTTTACTTCTGCTATAAAAGATCAAACACCTTATGAGAGATGGACAGGCCTGGAAACTAGAAATATCTCACTTAAAGGTTTTGGCCACTCAAGTATTCAATCTAGATAGAGATCGGTCAATTGGAAGCTAGATCCTAAAGGAAAACCGGGATACTTATTAGGATATGATGAGGATGTTAAAGGATATAGAGTTTATGATCTAAAAAGGGAAGATATAATCTTAGTAAAGCATCTAGTAGTTATGGATGAAGGAAAGTCGGTGGATCCGTTGAAGTATTCAAAGGCAATAAAAATCAGATTTGAGTCAGAAATTCCGATGACTTTGAACTTCCTAACTATCCATGTTTTAGAGAAGATGACATTCTTGCAGGTACAAATCAGACCGAAAAGAAATCGGCTGCAAAAAACTCCAGTGACAACTCTACCCGAAGCGGAAGACGTGGTGGAAACTGATTTGGAAACAAGGGACAGGGGAGAAGCCGAGATTGTTTGAAAGAACCCACGAGAAACATCTATTCCGGCCACATATTTTGAGGGGGGAAGGAGAAGTAGCAAAAGATTGCAAGAAAAACAGGTTAATAACAAGGTAACAAAACTATCTCATCAAGATGAACCTCAGACTTATGGAGAGGCGATGACTTGCCCAGAAGAAACCGGTGGAAGACAGCCATCCCGAAAACCAATCGGTTGTAAGTGGGTTTTCAAATTAAAACTGAACCCAGATAACACAATTGAGCGTTATAAGGCCCGATTAGTGGTAAAGGGATTTACACAAAAGGAGGGAATTGACTAGGAGGAAACCTTTGCCCCGGTCGTCAGATTTCCCTCCGTCCGCATACTTCTCAGTCTGGCAGCAGCGGAAGACATGGAGGTGCACGAGATGGACATCAAGACAACCTTTTTGCATGGAGAATTGGAAGAGGAGATCTTTATGCGATAATTCGAATGATTTGTGGAGGAAGGAAAGGAGAGTAAGGTATGTCGGCTGATTAAATCTCTTTATGGTTGGAAACAAGCGCCTCGACAGTGGAATAAGAAGCTTGCTGAGTTTCTTACACGTCTGGGATATATCCGGATCAGCTCAGATCACTCAATCTATGTTTTTCAAGATGAGGAAGGTGTTATATTTATTGCAATTTATGTTGATGATTTGCTTGTTTTAAGTAAATCAATGGAAAAAATAAATAAACTGAAAACCGAACTTAAGGGGAGATTTGAAATGAAGGATATGGGGGAAGCAAAATATATTTTGGGAATTCAAGTAGAAAGAGACCGAAAAGAAAGATTATAAGATTGACTCAAAAGGAAGCAATAGAGAACATGCTTGAAAAATTTCAGATGGATAAAGCTAATAGTTGTATAACTCCAATGGAGTTAAAGAAGGGAAGTGAGGGGAGTGAGGAAGAAGGAGTCATAGTCTTAGACGAGAAATTATCTCTTGAAGAACAATAGTTCATGCAGACTATTCCTTACAGATAAGTAGTGGGAAGTCTAATCCATTTTATGAATTGTACCCGACCGGATTTAGCTGCAGCTATAGGAGTGCTGAGTAGAAGTCTAAATGATCCCACTAAGAGGGATTGGGAGGCAACTAAGAGAGTTCTTAGATATTTGATAGGAACTAGGGATCTATGGTTGCATTTGGGTGGGGAGAATACTCACATCCCCACTTGGAGTGATGCCAGTTATGGTGATACTCCGATGAGGAGATGTACTTCTAGATATATATTATATGTGGGTGATGGGGCTTGCTGTTGGAGTAGCAAACAGCAAAAGGTTATTGCTCAGTCCACCATGGAGGCTGAGTATATGGCCTCTTGCTCTGCTGTAAAAGAATTGATGTGGGTTCAAGTCTTTGCTTGGTGAGCTTGGTCACCTTAAGAGTGGTGTGCAGAATTTTTTTTGTGATAATCAGGCAGCAATCGCTATTTATGCCAATCCTAAACATCATTTTAAAGCCAAACACATGGACATTAGACTCAGCTTTGTTAGAGAGAAAGTAGAAAACAAAATAATCAGTTTAGAGTACCGACCTGATAGCGAGATGGTAGCAGATATGATGAACAAACCTGTGACTTCCCCTAAGCTAATTTTTTGCAGGGAGAAGTGTGGTCTAAAATTAAATATTGACTAGAAAATAAGGGGATTGTAGAAATTGATGGTTCCTTTTTAAGTATTTTCTAGGTCTAAATTAAAATACAGAAAGAAGCCGAGGCAGTCTATCTGTAACTTCTCTCTCCAACTCCCACACAAGTCGTAGTCACTGGGAAGTTGGAGTGGAAGCAAGAGCCATGGCTGCCTAGGCTATCCAGAGGTTTACGGGAAATAGATTTGTTTATTTACCGATAAGTTTATTTACTAAAAGGGTAGACGTCCGAACCAAGATTTGTTCTTGGTACCTGCGGAATGTTGAATAGCGGTAGCCGGTAGTCCTAACCGTTAAGTCTAAGACTAATGATATATGCTATAGGCTTTGATATTTATTTAAATATTATAACGTAGGATAATTCATTTAACTACAACTGTTTACGGGATACATAGATCCAGTTATGTAAAAGTACGGATTACGGTATGCATAAGAAACTAGTACCGCGCATTTATTTCTTTAAACGAAACAACTACCGCGCATGTATTTATGACGACTACGATTGAAATCTGCATTCAATCAGACGGCCGGGAAGAAAGCTGAGATCGCGGAAGAGAATCTCGGCGGTTTGTGGTCATCGCCACATCGGATGACACGTGGCAAAATTACGTTGGATCGCGGCATCCCCGAGGATTACGGGACCGAACCCGGATATGACATGTGTCGACTTTTAGGCCATGTCGTATAGTTTCCGTACAGAAAGTACATCGGCAACTGTACTTTTGCATACGGAAGTGTAATATGATTGGTTTTGTACATCAGTAGATAAAGTTTGTGAGAGAGATAGGACTTAGAAAAAAATGGTAGATAGGACCCTCTCTCCCAGAGAGCTTCTGTTGAAAAGGTCATTTTTGACCCTCCATAACTTACTGCTCAGGGGAGTAAATTCAGAGATCCTTTTTGCTATCGACTCAAGGGAGTCTTGCCTTCACAGAGGTGAAGCTCGTAAGAGTTTTTGTTTGCCAAGGTGGCAGTTATCCTTGATGAAACACAAAGGGGTCAGGGTTATCCTAGAGGCTTCTTGAAGGCTGTCCACTCAGATGACTTATGGAGGTCTCAAGGTTTCACTTTTCACCTTTATATTGTCCATAGCCTATTTCAGCCATGGATTACTCTCGGAAACACCACAGACTACCCTTCAAACAGTTGTGTTTGCGACAGCACAGATTACCCCACAATCAACAAAATCACCTTAAACTGCACCAATAGGCAGTATACTGTAGACACTGTAAACTCACAACGTTATAGCCAACCCACCAAGGGATCAGGAAGATATAAGCTCCAGAGTTTCCCAAAAACAGTTGACAGCTTTGCAAACTAACAACTTTGACTTCTCACTGAATCTCACAGAGATTACAGAATTGGATGAAAATCCACACAAATATATATTCTATATCATAGAATAACTCCACAAAGTTTCACATGAATGATTCAAACAGAGTGATCACACCAACAGGTCAAAGATGCAGAAAAACAGTTTGCCATTGCTTTGATAAACTTGACGGTGATAATCAAAA
>JBBHKE010002994.1:56844-86844 GCA_037447655.1 Zygnema cylindricum | reverse complement strand
AGTTGTTCACGGTGAAATTAAATCCAGATGGCACCATAAAAAGATACAAGGCAAGACTTGTAGCCAAATGCTATAATCAGAAAGAGGGAATTGACTTTGAGGAGAACTTCTCTTTGGTGGTAAGGTTTCCAACTGTTAGAATTTTGTTAAGTCTAACTGCAATTGAAAATATGGAAGTTCATCAAATGGATGTCAAAACAGCTTCCTTGCATGGAGAGCTTGAAGAAAATATGTATATGCAGCAACCACAAATGTATCAAGAGAAATGAAAGGAGAAATTAGTATGTAAATTGTTGAAATCTTTGTATGGGCTGAAACAAGCCCCTAAACCATAGAACTTGAAGTTGGATGAATTCCTGACTAGACTAGGTTTTAAAAGAATTGGTTCAAATCAGTAAGTGTATGTTGTGCAGGGTGAAGATGGAATACTCTATATTGTTGTATGTGTAGATGTTCTGCAACTTATCAGCAAATCTATGAATGAAATAAATCGTTTTAAAGAAGCCTTAAAATCCATATTTGAGATGAAAGACCATGGTGATGCCTAGTATATCATTGGGATACAAGTAAAGAGAGATAGAATAAGAAATAGATAATGTTAACTCAAAAAGAGGTTATACGTTCCATGCTAGAAAAGTTTGAAATAAAGGAAGTTAAACGGTGTTTAACTCTTATGGATTTCAGGGAGAAAATAGAGGGAAATGTCTCTGATTCAGGTATTTTAGTCAGTGAGAGTCTAGAGTCAAGGGAGGACGATTTTAAGGCTTCAAAACCATACAGGCAGGTAGTTGGTAGCCTTATATATATTATGAAATGTACGAGGTTTGATATTGCAGCTATTGTTGGTGTTTTAAGTAGAAGTTTGGAGAATCCGAAAAAAGCAGACTGAGAAGCAGAAATATGTTGAATTTAGGAAATCTTCATACTTAGTAAACAGGGTTGTTATGAGAGTCTAAAGACTTAGAATATTTTTGGTCTAAGAAAACTATAATACTTACCTTATTTAGTATGACAGTAGCACAAGTTCTTTGAGTGTATTGTACTTCTACAAAGACACGCATCGGCAAAAGAACATCATACAGGTTTTATGGAAAGGCACCGACGCACTTTCACACACAACATACATCGAACAAATACATTTGAAAAATCGGAGGGAATAGGACTTACCCGATTATCCGGGAAAATTGTGTTACAACATTTAACATCGACCATAGATTTGAATCGGGTCAGCGGACGCAATTCACGTGGGACCACAAAATGACTCATCACTTTGTACGAACTCATGTGAGATGTACTCGGCTAGACTTTTGCATCCACTACTGACTAAGCACGTGGAACACTACTGTACGGGAGACAATCTGAATATATCTGAAACACGTTAATTTGTAGCGTAGCTTATTAGAATTTAGTGTTAGTTTAATCATATTTTTGTGTAGTAGCCAAATAGGGCTTGGACGTACTCACGGTATATAAAGGTATTGTTTCGGTACTTTGTGGTAGCATAGTATAATACTGTAGTTCTAGGTGTAGGCATCTAATAAGTTAGTTTTTAGTAGATACTCTCTGTGAATATAAATTTTAGGAATTAGCCAAAATTGTATTATCCAGTAATGAGATCTAACTCTCCAAGCGACAGTTTTTTGGAAACTTCCAAGTGTTATATCTTATGGTTTACTAGATCAATTAGGCTGCAATTTTGGGAATTTCCAGACTATATGTGACAATATATTAGTGTGGATTTTGGTTCTATTTGGCTTCTTGGATTACATTCTATGCTATATCAAAGTTGGCTTTTTGATATGATTTCTTGTAGCTTCAGCTGAAGTCTATGTCTACATCTACTACTACTGCTAGTTCTTCTCGTGCAACACTGGTTGTAGAAAACACAAAAAGAGTTCAGAGATACCTCGCAGGAAATTGGAATCTCAAACTTGATCTTGGAGGAGGAAAGTAAAGATGCAAACTTGGAGCAATGCTAGCTATGGCGACATGCCTAGCAAAAAATCAACTACCGGATTTGATTTACATATGGAAATGGAACCTACTGCTGGAGCAGCACACTTCAGAAAGCCACGGCTCAATCAAAAATAGAGTCAGAATACCTGGCAACAAGTTCTGCCCTCAATGAACTCCTATCGGTAAAGGCACTTTTACAAGAATTATGATACATGCACACTGGTCCTCAAGTCATCTAGTGTGACAACCAAGCAGCCATTGCCATCGCCTCCAATCTTAACCACCACTTTAAGAGTAAGCACATGGACGTTAGACTGCATTATGTCTGAGAAAATATGCTTGCTAGAGTCATAAAATTGTGCTATTTGCCTGATGAAAATATTGTTGCTGATATGCTAACTAAAGCTCAGCCTGCACCTAAATTATATTTTTGCAAAAATGCTATTGGGTTAAGTGAATAACTGGGTCTAAAGCTTTAGGAGAGTGTTGGTTTTAAAAGCTTTGTCCTCAGTAGATAGAGATGTGAGAGGAGGTTTATAACTTATAATATTTTTGGTTTAAGTTGGTTGTAATACTTTCCTTAAATAGTGTGACAGTGAAGTAGTAAATCTAGAGTATATCGTACGATCACAAAGACACACGTTAGCATTACAGACAAAGCAAGAAGCGCGGAATGGCTTTGAACACATGTATCATATTGAACGAGTGAATTCGGCAAATCGGCTGACAGAAAGTGAACCGAACATCTGGGAAACAATTGTAAAGGACAATACTAGACGTTGATTTTTACCAAACTAACGGCTACAATCTAAGTGGGACCACAGGTGACGAGGTGCTTCGAAAGCACTCCAAATATTCGTACAATTCACAACAGCCGGTTCGACTTATTTGGCTATTGGTGACTAAGCAACAACTTTATGTGTACACCGCAAAATTGTAAATACTTGAAGAAACATATCCTTGTAGTGTAGTAGATTAGAAAATAGTGTTTCACTATTTAGTTTTAGGCTAGTTGTAAATAGGTTTTTTGGAAGTACTTCAAGTACTCTGTGATAAATCGTCGTTAAACTTTACCATAAAGGGAACCCCCCGAGAAAAGGGCACCTAAGCCGGTCCCAAAACATCAGAATGGATGAGGTGCAAGACATTGGTTCACGTGTGCTCTGACTCTTGTGAAAAAGGCAGCTTATGAATCTTTCCTAATGAGGAGCCATCAAAAGTTTTAACCGACTTATCTTTAAGAGAAACACCCTCTATTTTTCCAACATTTACCATTTTCCTCAAGCTGTTATAATTAACATGGCCTTACCTCTTATGCCATAATTCATTCTCGTATATAACACTTGAGTAGAGAAGATCATCTTCCTTAGAACTAGCCATATCCATACGATACATTTTGCTTTCATCTCTTGTTCTTGTGACCGCTACCTTTCCTAGCTTGCTCACAACCTGCCTACTCCTTTTAAGGTCGACCTCAAAACCTTTGTTCTCAACTAAACAAGTAGAAAACAGATTCTTTTTGAATTGTGGAACATACAAAACTTTGTGAAGTGTTCTTTCAACTGACTTTCCTTTTATATCTACCAACAAGCAAACATCACCCTGAGCAGAAGTCTAGAACCTCATTCCACAAGCATATAAAATATTTCTTGCAGGTGTCGATTTTTGATTAGTAAAAAGTGTGTGGTTCTAACACATGTGAGCGGATGCTCCCGTGTCCATGATGCAATTTTGTGTTCTCCATTGGACTACAAAATTCAAAAAGCCTCTCGATAGATTTTAAACTAATCCACTTTCAACCACAACCACTGCTGCCCAAGCATACAAACATACAATATGACAATACCCCTATGCAGTGTGACCTTCCGTGAGTCCGTAGCAAAAAGAATCACTCAAAACAGCCAACCAGCCGATTAGTTATAAAGTGGCAAAGATGCCAAGTTTATACAAAACTTTTTAAGGGAGAGAGGTCCCTACCTACCAAATTCTCACTAAGTCCTAAACCCCTCTCACAAACCCTATCTACTGACGTACGAACCAATCACATGACTGTAGAGTACAAAAAGGTACTACGGCCGATGTACTTTCTCTACGGCCTGTGTACGGCAAGGCCATTGAGTGGACGCGTGTACACTTTTAACTCGTCCTTATGTTCCCCGGAATTCTCACGACCGAATGTTATCTCTCCACGTGTCGCCAGGTTACGCCACGTCCAAAAACCGCCAAATTGACCATTTCGGGATTTCGGCAGCGATATATGTCGTTGGATCGTAAACCGACATTTAATATTCGTCGTCGAAACAAATGTGCGATTCATTTATTTCATGCGAAATAATGTCCGCACTATACATTACTTAGTTCTATGTCCTTTCATTTGTCATTACGTTAATCGGATTTAGAATGAAAACACAGCTTAAAAGAATATCACACCCCATGTATGTTAACGAACTCCTACGACATACTAGTTAAAATTGACGGCTACGCCTCGCTCCGCCGGTCGGAGGTTCGAGTCCAGCCGAACTCAACCTTTTGTTGAGAGTGACATAATTCACTCTTTAGTCCTTCCTGTTGAACTAAGACAGCCATGGCTCAACCACCCTCTATATCCTTCAGTGACTACAACAAGTATGGTGGCTAGAGAGAGGAGGTGGAGGCAGGTTGTCCGCCTTTTCCTTTTTCCTGTTTTACTGACCTATTTAGACCTAGAAAATACCCTATAAATCTAGAAATTCCAACACATGATCCATCCGACTTCCTTTCAGCCTTCCATCGCTGCTGCCATGGCAAACAACTCTGACTCATCCAGTTCATCGAAGCTCAAAGACTAATCTTCCTGAGTTACAGATGAAGAAAACAACGAGTTTTGTGTAACTGGTTTCGAGAGAAGCCTTGGTTAAACTGATTATGCTGCCAACCTGGCTTGTATAAACCTGTCTCATTTGCCTTTTTAAGTTTAGGATAATACCTATATCCACGACCTTTTTTTGAATAGTAAAAACATGTAGTGAAAGACTGTCTATTTTGACCTTGATTAAACTACTTAAACTAACCTTGATTCGGGTTAAACTGACTCCTTTGCTGATTAAACTGATTTTTTGACTAGTTAAACTGACTCTTCTTATCAAAATCTGTGTTATAAGCCTCTACCTGCTTTTCTCCATTAATAACTTTTAATGTACCTTCTTCCTCTAAAATAATATTGATATCTAACTGAAGTGTCCAGCTAGCTTTATCATGCTTTTTCAATTCTACAGATGCATCTTTCATACTGGTGGGAAGACCTCTAATGATTAAAGCAGCTTGTTGGAATTTAGGAATAGTGCCACCAGCACATGCATGAGCATCAATAAGAGTTTGAAAGTTATAAGTATATTCGACCATTGTTCCCCCCGAATAAATGTAGTCCCAAATCTTAATTGCCAACAGAAGTTCCTCCTGAACATTCGCCTTTTCATAAAACGCCTTAAGCGATTTCCAAATAGCAATTGCCTTTTTCATATTGATTCATGATATAACCAAGTTCTCCGAGAGACATTGCTTCAGATTGTTTCAAACAAGTGAATTTTCCTCGCCCATGTTGGATCAGATTCATCAAGTGATCTATCCAAAATCTCTTGCAAACTTGAAGTTTCAAAGTATGACTCAACCATATCCGCCCAGTAAGCATATTTCTGCCAATTAAAGATAGAGATCCTTGAAGACAAGCCCATAACCTATTTTTCTATGACCACTGGTGCAGGTGGAGCTGCAGTAGTAGTTGTAGAATTAGACATGACTAAAACAGAAGCTTAACAAGAATCCCACCAAGATACCACTTTTGATTCACTACACAATCTGACACTCGGGTCAAATTAATACCAAATAAAGCACATAAACAAACCAACTTACAAGCTGTCAATTCCCAAAATTATAACACAATTGGTCCAGTAAACCATAAGATAGGGACTTTGTAAGTTTCCCAAAAACTGCCCTTAGATTTATGTATTCCTAAAACTGGATGGCAAAATATTTCTAAGTCCTAAACTTTATACACCGAGTGAGTATCTAGTGCTCACCGACCAATCAGGTGTCTGCACCTGGAATAGTGGTACTGTATTGTATTACGACAATCATGTGTCTGCACATAGTGGTACTGTACTGTAGTGGTACAAACTCTAGTACGACACAGTACTTGAGGTATTTCCAAAAAACCTATTTGCAACTAGCCTAAAGCTAAATAGTGAAACACTAGTTTCTTATGTACTACACTACAAGAATATATTTCTTCAAGTATTTACAATTTGGCGCCGTACACATAATGTTGCTGCTTAGTCAACAAAAGCCAAATAAGTCGAAGCGGCTATGGTTAACTTGTACAAATATCTGTAGTGCTTTCGAAGAACCTCGTCACCTTCCGAAGAACCTCGTCACCTGTGGTCCCACTTAGATCGCAGCTGTTAGTTTGGTAAAAATCAGCATGTGGTATTTGTCCTTTACAATTGTTTTCCCAAATGTTTGGTTCACTTTCTGTCCGTCTGATTTCCTGAATTCACTCGTTCGATATGTGACATGTGTTCAGAGGCATTCTGCACTTCCTGCCATTTCGCACTTCCTGCGTTGTCTGTAGTGCTGACGCGTGTTTATGTGACCGTATGATATTCTCTAGAGTTATTACTTCAGTGTCACACTATTTAAGGTAAGTATTACAACCAACTTGAACAAAAAATATTCTAAGTTATAACCTCCCCTCACAGCTCTATTTACCGAGGACAAAGCTTTTAAAACCAACACTACACTATTCTCATTGGTCCAAGGTTTAGTAGTAGGTAGTTGTGAGTAGTGGTTTAGGGACTTAGTAATTTTTGAGGCGCCTCTCGCCAAGTGACCTTTTGCATAAATAGGCCCTCTTTGGCCAGCCATAACTAATTGCTTAGGGGAGCAAATTCAAAGATTCTTATTCAGAGATTCTTTGGGGAGCAAATTCAGAGATTTTTTTGCATCTGACTCTCGGGAGTCGGGCCCTCAAGGGTGAGGTTGGTCAAAACTCTTGTCTGACCGGACGACTTTTATTTGGTTTGAAAGTCAAAAGGGCAAATTCTATCCTAGAGGCTTCATATAAGTTGGATACTCTGTGGGCTAATTGTGGGCCAATTGAGGTCACAGAGTTACCCACAATGGAGGTCACATATAAGTTGGATACTTTGTGGGCTGATTGAGGTCACAGTGTTACCCACAATGGAGGTCACACAGTTATAGGGAGCAAAACAAATGTCTTTTCACTTGAGCAATTATAGAATAATGTAAGGCTAAATGCCGTAACATAAATATTTCAATGCATTCCAGCAAATTTAATTTGTGATTACGATAAATCTGAAATTCATATGTCCTGCTTAAGTTGTAGAATATCAACCCAATTTGACGACGTTTGCTACCATCCCAATTTGACGACGTTTGCTACCATGTTGACAAACAAACAGGAACAAAAAAAAAGTGAAAAAAAAACGATAAGAGAAAATTTCTTCCAAATCCTTTCAAGAAGCCCCATGGCACAAAAACTTCCAAAATACAAAAATGATAGTTTTTTCAGAATCCAACAATTGGTCATACTAATTTACAAATGGATATAAAAGGAAAATTGCTCCTCCACGTAACTGGTTTATTAAATATACCCTTGAAAAGGTCAAGCAACCGTTACTAATTGTAAATAAAATCCTCCCTTGCAAATTTCAATTTCCATTTTCCTCCATTCCACACCATGGACAATGTCCAACATACAGTATCAAGATAGAGCTGAACCCAAATTCAAATGCTCTATCACCTAATCTTTCCTAACAAATCTCCCAATTACAAGTACTCTTTCTTAACTAATCTTTCTTATCCAATCTTTGTTTTCCTATCTTTGTTATCCAATCTTTTTTATGCAATATCTATTGTCCAACCTTTCTTATCCCCCTTTGTTTTCCTATCTTTCATATCCAATCTTCCTTATCCAACCTTTCATATTCAAAATTTGTTATCCTATCTTTTAAAAAAAAACCTTTCTTATAAATGTTGTTAGAAACTAATCCACATCAGCCGCATCCACCGCCGCATCCACCGCCACATCCCCCGCCACCGCATGCCCCCCCGCCACCTCCATCAAATCCTCCTCCCAATTGTAAGGCCAATCCAACCATCAGGGCAGCTTCAGCCGCCGACATCGCGTCAGAATCCATACTATTTTTGGTTTCCTGTGGTAATGTTTTCTGTTTTCGAGCGATTTCGTGAATTTCGTGCGCCGCGAATAAACGATTTTCTGGAAACTGACTTCCGTGCAGACGATATGTCACCGATACTCTCCCTTTTTTCTTTCCGCTCGGTGTGAAAACTCGGGAATTGACTTCATGCGTCTTTTCGACATCAAAAACAGCGAGTGCGAGGGAAATTAAGGAAACTCCTAAAAGTTTCCTCTCGCGAGGGTCGAATATTTGGATAAACAAAATGGGTAATTGGTCCAGCAAGGCACTCTCAGGGATGGAGAAAGTAAAAGTTTCCTTCCATCTAGGGAATGAGGTGGTATTTTCCCATACTGAAGAGACAAATTTCGCATTAGTTCCTAGAATTTCGAGCGAGGCGCATGGATAATAACTGCTGAACCATTTTTTCTTTAACCCGGTGGCATGTTTGAGAGTCACGCTCAGTTTTCGCTCCGTTTCGTGTCCCGCATTGACCGCCATGGTTGACTTTTTGAGATAAGTCTAGAGCTCGAATCCAAATTTGGGAAAGACGGGATTGGGAAATTGGGAAAAATTCGTACGCGAGTCGTTTTTTAAGCCCTGCTGTAACGTCTGTACATCCACGAATGAGGTTCTACTGTTTAGCTTGGCAGCGAAGTTTGAAAATTGGCGAAGTATCGAAACAGGAAACGATTTGGGGGCTGGATAAGTTAAAATTGGTTGGTCTTCAGGAAAAATATGTACGGCTAGACCGCCGTTTTAGCGTCCCATGACGGTTATTATCCATTTGTTCTTGTGTCCCTATTGTATCAAGATGATTTTCCGTGCAATAATATTTTTATCTTTTGGCCTACGTTATTACTGCTGATAATTTATTAAGGTTGGGGTAACGTACTAACGTTCCATCATGAAAACATGTAACTGTACTGCCAACATTACGGGCTGTTATATTTTGGACGATGTTCCATCGCGTAGAGCCTGTAAACCACGTGTTATAAATTGAGTGGTATCACGTAAGCTAAGATTGTACATTGAAAATCGTCAGAGTCTTTTCACACCGACCAGTTTTAACATAAAATCTTCATTTGTTACCATGTAATTGTGTAACAAGTGATCGTACGACAGAACTCTGGTACTGTGCAGTACCACTTTGGCGACTCCTTGTCTTCTACACAGGAATAGCGTGACGAACGAGCGTTACGATTTATTTTTTTGGATTTTCGGTTGGGTTTTGGTGGACTTGCGTCCACTTTGTCCGAAGGTACGTTCATGTGCAAATTTTGAGAATTCGTGTGGTAGTCCATCGTGACACTTTATCTTAGGGTCAAGTTCCATCAGTCGAAAAGTGGGGTAGTTTACAGAAATTCGCGACTATCCGTACCAATACGTACCGCTTATTTTGTTTTTATAAGCGAAACAACATTACAGAGAATCTTACCAATACTCTCCAAAGGTATTGGAGGTAATAATGACCGTCAGATGTTCATCCGCGAGGCGTTCGCTTCATTTTTCTCTGTAGCAACCAGCGTACCTGTAAGAGGTGGGTTGGCAGATACAGAAAAATAATAATCGTGACACGCTGGACAAATAAGCTACGTGACACGATGGAAAACCAACGAAAATTGACGAAATTTGCACATGGTATGTACGTTTCAAAATGCAACTGAAAATTAAAAAAGTAATCTTGAAACGGTCATTCGTCGCGCAATTTCTTTCATCACACTATTTTCGGCAAAGGATTTTCGTCATGTTCGAAAACACGAACCCTAAACAATGAGCTGGCGTAAAAGACTGGCGTTTGCAGAAAGTACAAAAGTTTTGTCGTATCATGATTTGGTACGCAGGTACATGGTACGCAATTGAAGAATTGAAGTGAAAGTTGTCGGTGTGAAGATTTTTAAAAGATTTTAAATATCCGGTCAAAACCTACGTGGTGCCACTCAATGTATAACACGTGGATTACAGACTCTTCGTGATGGAACATCGACTCAATTAACCCGGCCCGTAGAGTTGGCCGTACGATTACAGAAACGACTGATGGAACTTGACCCTTAATCATCCAACGTCTCCCAGAAAAGCACAAAAAAAACTGAAGTGAATGCCTCGCGAATGAGTATCCACATAGATGTCTCATTCGTACGGATTTTGACATTTTTTCCAGATTTTGAATATTTCGTCAAAAGCGTATACTTTTCGTACGGATAAAATGTACAAATATTATGTACGTGAATTTCGAAAAAGAGACTTATTTCCACGCACGAAGTTTGAAAGAAATTTGTAAGGTACGGATACAATTGCGTGGTTCACACTCGAAAAAGGGGAAAACGGTATGGTATGAAAACGGTACTCTTTTTGTCCGCCGTGAATTGGCACGTGACGCTAGCCTACGTCAGCTAACGTGTCGTAATAGGAGCCACTCGTCCGTACGAAATATAAACGCTTTGCGGACATGATATGTACGAAGCATAGTTCAAAAGTAGGTGAAAGTAGGCCCATACAATATGCCTATTGTATGCAAAACATACAATATGACCTTAAGACCCAAATTGTATTCGGACCTATTCAGACCAATTAATACATTCGGACCAAAATTGGACATATTAAAACATTCGGACCAAAAAAAATTTGTTTACACCGTCAGATTTGGGCGATCGGACGGTCGCTGATGAAAGTAGCGATCTAAGAAGATCACATGAAAAGCCCATAACACAACTTACGATAAAGCCGCCGACCAAAGGCCTACCATAAAAACGCCTACTTTTGAACTATGGTATGAAGCCTTCCAAATCAAACTGTACTGCCACGCAAGCGTTTGTATAGACCGAAAATAACCCCAGAGGAACTTAGAACATGCCCAAAAAAAAAACCTCGGGCGCCCGAAAAAAAAAACTTAGTTTCAGTTCAGTTTTTAGTATAAAATAAGTATTAAGAAAGTTATTGTAAAATTAGTATTAGAACAGTTATAAGTGTGTATAATTAGTATTGGTACAGTTTTTAGTCTGTGTTATTGGTATTAGTACAATTTGTCTGTATAATTTGAGTTACTACAGTTATTAGTAATGTATAATGAGTATTAGTATTGTTATTAGTCTGTATAATTGGTATTAACACAGTTATTACTCTAAATAATTAGTGTTTGTATAATTAGTATTAGAACAGTTATTAGTTTGTATAATTAGTCTTAACAAATTTTAGTTTGTATAATAAGCGTGAACACAGTTATTAGTCTACATAATTAGTATTAGTGCACGTTGCTAGTTTAATTTCGAAAATCATGTATACTAATTGCGGGAAAAAATCAAGATTTTAAGAACCCAAATTAGAGTTAATAACACTAATAACGATGCGCGGTGTAGTAGTCCAAGTTTGAGTAATGTATAATTAGTATTAGTACATCTACATGTTTGTATAATTAGTGATAACACAATTATTAGTCTTTATTCTAGTAATAGTACAGTTATTAGTTTGTACAATTCGTATCAATATAGTTCTATCACTATAGTTCTATCACTATAGTTTTTAGTATGAATTATTAGTGGTAGCACATTTACTAGTACATATAACCCTCTACAATTAATATCATATCAGTTTTTTGTTTGTATAATTTATATTAGCACATTATTGGTTCATGCAATTAGTATTAGTATATTTTGTATAATAGGCATTTTTCCAGTTATTAGTTTGTATAATTAGTGTTAGTAAAGGTATTAAATAATTAGTATTAATACTCATAGAAAAGATACATTCCTAATAGTTGTCCTCATACTAATTAAACATTACTAATAACTGTATTAACACCACCAACTATACAGACCTATAACTATATGAATCCTAATTATACCAACTAATATGTGTACCAATACTGATTATACAAACTCATAGCTGTATTGCAGCTTATATTGATTATACAGACTCTTATATTGGTTATATTGATTATACAGACTCTTATATTGATTATACAGACTAATAGCTGTACTGTTGTACTAATACTAATTATAAATCAGTATTAGTCGAGTTATTAGTACGTATAATCCGTATTTGTATGGTTAGTATTAGTACAACTATTAGTACGTATAATCAGTATTAGTAAAGTTATGAGTCTGTATAATTACTATCGGTACGGTTATTATACTTTAACATTAGTACAAGTACAGTTAGTTTGTATAATAAGTATTATTACAGTTTTTAGTATGTATTATTATTGTTTTACCGTTAGTAGTTTGTATAATCAGTATTGGTTCACCTAGTTGTTTGTATAATTAGTTTTAGTGTATAATTAGTACTACTGCAATTAGTAGTTTGTATAATTAGTTTTAGTGTATAATTAGTACTACTGCAGTTAGTAGTTTGTATAATCAGTATTAGTAGAGTTACTAGTTTGTATAATTAGTATTAAGAGAGTTATTAGTTTATAAAATTAGTGTTAGTATAGTTCTAACTACTGTTTAATTAGCATTAACACAGTTATTAGTGTGCATAGTTAGTGTTAGTACGGTTATAAGTCCATATAATTAGTGTTAGTGCAGTTACTAGCACTATATAATTATTATTATTACAGTTATTAGTAATGTAGAATTACTGTTGGTACAATGGTTAGTAATACACAATTAGCAGTTTTGAGTCATGTATAATTAGTATTAGTCCTACTGTTCGTCTGTATCATTAGTACTAACACGTTTCTTAGTCTGTATAATTAGTAATACTATAGTTATTAGTCTGTACAATTCGTATCAGTACAATTTTTTGTATGTATATTTAGTGCTAGCATAGTTATTAGTCTGTACAATTAATATCAGTACAGTTCTTTGTATGTATAATTAGTATTAGCACATTATTACTTCATGCAATTAGTATAAGTACATTTTGTATAATAAGTATTTTTATAGTTATTAGTCTGTATAATTAGTGGTAGTACAATTATTATTTAATTAGTATAAGTACTCATAGAAAGGATACATTGACTGTCCTAATACTAATTAAACATTACTAATAATTGTACTAACACTAACTATACAGACTACTAACTCTATGAATCCTAATTACACCGACTAATAAGTGTACCAATACTGATTATACAAACTCATAATTAGACTCATATTAAGTATACAGACTTATAGCTATACTAATACTTATTATAAATACTTATAACTCTACTAATACTGACTAAACTGACTAATAACTGTACTATTACTAATTATGCATTGCTAATAATTGTCCTAATACTCGTCACCGCCGCGTTTTTTGTCATTTTATAAAATTTGGCGTACGGATCCCAAAATATATGACATCTGTTTTCCCCTTTTTCAAGTGTGAACCTTGCAAATGTACGGAAAGCTCTCAAAAGTGACGTTTCATTTCCGCGCCCAAAGTTTGAAAGAAATTTGTATGGTTCATCAATACAACGAAGCCGCCATTGAATCCCCCATTGAAGGCTCGATTAAAGCCACATTTGAAGCTTCCTCGAAGCTCTTCACAGGCAGCCATGTCTAGGCCTCGAGGAGCAGAGTGGAAGCATGTTAAGGCTCCAAATGGATATAATGGTTTTTTTTTTCAATTATGATTTTGTCATTTTTCAATTTTGACATTCAAAAATGGTTATTTTTTGCTTCAATTTTAAATTTGTGAATGGTGACATGTTGCAATAGGGGCAAGCGCCGGCATGGCGCTGGTAGGGCGCCTGCGTTGCGTCGGCATTGGCGACAAGTCCAGCGCCGAGGCAATCTGGTCGCTGGCGACATGAGAGTCTGGTCGCTAGTTGCAGGTTCAACACCCATCGAATTGTCGTTGGTATTCGTTTAGAACTTTTGAAATTTTTATTAAGTTGTCATCGTACTTTCCGTTATCGATTAAATTTTTTGGTATTTTTTAATTTTTATTTTTAGTATGGAGTAAAAATCGGTCAACGCATTTTATGATTTTTGAACTTTGTTTCATGCGCATATTCATTATTTTTTCGGCGTTTCATGCGTTCGTTTTATGCGCATGAGACATCTATGGGTATCTAATGGTAAAGGTGCATCTCTATGTACTTGAAACTTAGCGAACTTACTTTGTTTTTTATCGCAGATCGGGTGGACCCGGATTTCAGGTGTCCCTATGTGTAACAAAAAACAATTGTTACTTAAAGGTGTGACGATTGTATACGCTAACAATGCCCGTGACGGTTGTCAACCCCTAGAATCAGTGATGACGCACCGGATTGTTCATAATTGCCAATGACGTCGCACTATTTTATGTGACATTTGTAGACATTGACCTTTACATGTATGTTGATGTTGCCTTCCCTATACAGCTGTCTTTTTGGCAATTTCCACGCGCTTTGAATCTCTATTCCTATTTGGGAAACCTATCTCATATTTCATATAATCACGAGAAATTTAAGTTTTCTCTTTAACTCTTAGAGGATGCATTGATTTTTTCATTCTTGTGTAAAGAATTGAAGATAATAAATAAAAACAAATAAAAAAATAATAATAATCATAATAAAATTTGGTTTTAGAATAACCGATTTGCACAGTAGATTAAGTGTGACGTAATAAAATCAATATTAAGCATAATAATTAGATTTTTTTTTTGTAATTCTGAGCCTGTAAAAACGTGGTAAAATTTTCAGATGAAACAACATAACAAAATAGACTTATTATATGCCTTTGTCCGAGTTAAAAAACATAGCAATGATAATTGTGGGTTTTCATTTTTTTAAGGCAAAAAAAGTTTTGTCTAGCTTCTCGCCGGTCAGCGTAGAGCCGAATCGTGAAAGGATGAGGAATAGTGAAGTTTGAATGAAAGAATGTGAGGCTACGCGAGAGAGGCGGCGTTTGCGAGTTGTTGGGGCGCCGTCAAAAATTTCTCACGATTTCGTGAAATGGCATCGTAATTTTCAAACCCCTAGAATGAAAATATTCGTACATTCGTACAGAACAAAACACGACAAAACAAAACAAATTGTGTACTTTGATAGACGCAAACCGACAAAAGATAACGAATACTATACCTTTCGCCGTCGCTTAAATTCGTTTGAAATTTTTGTATTTTTTTTATATTTGCGAATACGTGTTCATATTTGTTTTTAGAAAATACTTTGTTTTAAAACACATCGTCCATGTGTTTATAAAAATAGTTTGAAGATGACATTTTTTGGCGTGGCTGTGGGTCGAAGAACACAAGACAACAACATGTAGTACATCCTAAATTTGAGGATCACGCAAAATGTACTTCTCATTTTTCCTATTTTTTTGTATGGTTGAAACTTAGAGCTGTACTTAGAGCAGTACGGCTCTAAATTCTACAAGAAAACGACAGGAAAAAAACCTTACTTTGGCACATGGAGACGCACCATAAGTGTTCCCTCCTAGACCCTTGAATATTGGCAAGATTATCTATAATGTTGTTTGAGGATAAAAACAAAATAATTGGTACACCGTAGTACCGAGAGGTCCGGATTTCTCTAAACAATATCACTTTTCGTCTGATGAAACCTCACCGTTAATCTGAAAATTAGATTAACACTCTGAATCCTTTTTAGTGCTAAAGTTTTTTTAGCCATTTTCAAACATCTTTCCCCGTGCACACGTGTCTGATTTTCGATTGGAGACCACCAATTAAAAGTTGAATATCTTGTCATTAAATCTGAACGGTCTTATTAACAATCGAACAAGCGCCTACAAAGAAAAACGTTTTAAATGGGAAAAAAACATCAATGGGGTGTGCCCTTATGTTAAAGTATCGGGTGTTTTTTGTCATTTTCCTCCAAAATTAGATGCGCAACCTTAAAAAGTCATCTCATACAAAATATTGTAAAGGGTGTCGAGCGTGCCTGGTAACCGGGAGGTCCAGGTAATATGTCCAAGGAGGTGTGCATGAGAAACCTGCAATCCACCCCAAATGCTGATGCTCCCTTGGATCCGTGATAATGCCCATCTCTGTTCATTACCCTCCCCCCCAGGGATATGCAATGAGAGTAAGGAGGACTGTAATGGAAAAGAAAAGTACCCTGTACCCCCCTTCCCAGATAAGTGCTACTCCGCTGGAAGCCCACTAAATGCCACACTCCCAGCTACTCTCCAAAGAATAGGAAGGAAATGAGAGTCGTCCGATCCTTTCCGCAAAAACTCCGGACAAACCCAAAGATGACCATAAGAGTGTGCAAATAACTCCCACGCAGAAATATAGAAATAACAAATATCGGCTTTTCAGATTAAACAATATCACCTTGCCCCAGAAAATGGAATTAAGGAAAAAAATTTGCACGGAAAAAATTTTGCAGGGGTCTCGGACCTCCACTTTCATTCATGGATCCTTTACAAAATTTTATGTCGTCATCGCCTCTCCCATCTCCCACTCATTCTATCGCTTTTATCTCACACTCGCAAGTTGAGTTAAAACTATCAATAGAACCACGAATGATAAGACGTTCACGCACCTACCACACGAATGTGAAATTTTTAGCAATAGGGAGAGGTTATTTTTCTTTTCGCTCGTCACTCGCATGTACGTAACAAAAAAAATGCAAAGGTCTCGGACCTTTGCTTGCAGTCATGAGTTTGTTGCAAAAGTCTACTCCGTCATCGTCACTCCCTCTCCCTCTCAAATTTCCTTTGACTTTGATTAAGTCAAAGAAGACGTGCCGCAAAGACGGTAGAGGAAAAGAAATCGGGCACGCTTTCCTCACAAAACGAAACGAAAACAAGTTATCTATCACGTGGAACGTACTCGCACTAAACTCCACATGTACAAAATTAAAGTAGACATGAAACGTAGTCTATTCTTTCCACATTCTTTTCACATTTTTTCATTTCATAGGCATTTTTTTTTTGACTGCAAACAATCATAGGCATTTCCTCCACTGTACGGTTCATTCTTTTTCTGTCTGTCCATCTGGTTGAGGATGATAAGAGGTACTCATTTTTAATTTAATGCCTAAATTTTGCTTCAATTCTTTCCAAAATGCAAACGTAAATTTTGAATCTGTATCATTGACTATAGACTGAGGAACTTTATGATGTCTATCCACGTTGTCAAAATATAACTTTGCAATATCTGCAACTCAATGAGTAGTTTTGCATGGGATAAATATTGCCATTTTACTGAACCTATCGACATCGACCATGATACTATCATTTCTTCTAGATGTAGCTTGCAATATGAGAATATAATCCATATAATCCATACTGACAGACTCCCATGGTCTTTCACGGATATCCAAAGGTTTTAAGAGACCCCTAGGTTTTTGGCTACTAGGTTTACTTTGTTGGCAAGGCACACAACGTTCCACGTGTTTTGACACCTTCTTTGCCCTTTATGGCCAAAAAAATCTGCTATGCAAGAGACTAAGAGTTTTATCTCGACCTAGACGTCATAAATGCTCATTGGCTTCCTATAAAAGTTATTTTCTTAAGTCTCCCACTTCAAGAATGCATAATCTATCCCGTGTTCGCAAATAGAGTAAACCATCCTCTAATCTAAAGTTATTGACATGCCTCTCATTCAATGGGTCAGAATTCTCCCGAAAAGATTCTTTCAAATCACAGCAAAATAAGGATCTTTATTATAACCATTTCTAACAGTAATCTATAAACAATTCATCTTGAACCATCACACTTATTTCAAAACATCTACTTAAACGATGTGCGACTATATTTGTCTTTCCAAGAAAATGTTTGATGTTAAGTTTGAAATATGCCAAGTTTTGCATCCACCTTACTTGTTTGCCTGTCATGATTTGTGCATCACTTAATCTTTGTATATAAAAAAGTGCCTTCTATTCACTATGAATTGTGAATTCTTTATTATGCAAATAACAATGCCATTTTACTAATGCATGAACAATTGCAAGTAATTTTTTTCCTATGTTGGATAATTCTTTTCAGCATCATTGAATTTCCTAAACTCAAAAGCAATAGGATGAAAGTGTTTACCAAATTTTTGACTTATAACTGCACTGAAACCTTTATCAGATGCATCTGTGGTGATTAAGACTTCAAACTCTCCATCACGGTCAGGATACACCAGTGTAGGGGTAGAGGTCAACTTCCATTTTAGTTCCTCAATATCTCCTTGCTGATCAGCTCCTCACACAAACGCCTCCTTCTCCCGTAGTAATTCTGTCAAAGGTGCGGCGATCATACTAAAGTTTTTGATAAATTTCCTGTAATAAGTAACCAATCCCAAAAATGATCTTACTTCTGTAACATTAGTATGGTGCTTCCAATTTTGGATTGTTGTGATTTTAAATGGATTTGTTTTAACACCTTCCCCACTAACTACATATCCTATGAAAAATTGCTCACTTTTAAGAAAACTGGATTTTGACAATTTTCCATATAATTATCTTTCCCTTAACATTTCCAACACTTTTCTTAAATGAGTTACATGGTGTTCTTTGGATTCATTGTAAATTAGAATGTCATCTATGAACCCTTGAACAATCTCATCTATATAATCTGAAAAAGTTTGGCTCATTCATCTTTGAGAAGTGGGCGGTGCATTCGTCAAATCAAATGGTATCACTATCCATTCAAAATGATCGACTCTAGTTATAAAAGCAATTTTATCAACATCTTCAATTCTAATTAGCACCTGATTAAAGCCTCTACGGAGATCAATCAAAGAAAATAATTTAGCACCTTTCAAACGATCTATCAAATCATATATTAGTGGTAACGAATACTTATCCTTCACCGTAATCTTGTTCAGACTACGATAATCGACACACATTCTCAACGTTTCGTCCTTTTTTCTGACAATGAGGACAAGACACACATTCTCAATGTTACGTCCTTCTTTCTGACAAAGAGGACAGGACAGGTGCTCCATAGGGTGATTTGTTGGGCTGAATATGTCCTTTCGGTAAAAGCTCCTTGATCTGTCTCTTTAACTCCTGCTCAAAGAAAATTTGCTTATAAATTCTTTTGACATGAGGATTACATCGAGGTTCATGGTTAATAACATGTTCCACATCTCGGGAATTTGGCCTTCCTAAAGGTAAATCACTCGGGAAAACATCTCGTAATTCAAAAATAAAATCTTTAACTGCAACATAAGATGTATTAATGTCAGTTTCAAAATGAGATTTTAGTTTTTCAAGATTTTTAGAGGTGTCTGATTTAAGAATGAAATCAATGTTAGTGTTTTCTCCCCCCCCTTTATCACTTACAGCCACAGTTACTAATAATAATAAAGCATTATTTGTTTTTATCTTTTAAATTCTTTTTAAATTGTTTAGCTGAAATCCAACCTTCCACTCCCAGTGTGTTTATATTATTTCTATGATTCTTTTGAATTTTCTTTGATGATAATGCTTGCAAAACATTCCAACTATTTTCGGACCTCACTTTTAACGTGTTAGTTTCCTAATTAATTTGAGGATTGTGTTCAGTTAACGAATGCTTTCCCAAGATTAGTTCCTCACATTCTAAATTCATTATTTCACAAACAATTTTAATTTTATGACCCTCGATATTAACTTCCATTGTGTGAGTTTGTAAATCTTATGTGGACTTAATACCATTTGCCATCAGAATATATAAAGGTTTTTCCCTTATGACTGTCGGAGTTTTATTTTCCTCTACAAACTTATGTGAAATAAAACTATTTGTAGCACTTTAATCAACCATTACTCTTAATGGTTTTCTTTCCACTAAAGACTCGAATTTGATCAATATGAGTCTGGTGTCATTGTTACTTAATTGTTCTAACATAGGTCCGTTGCTAAGAATTTCATCAGAAGGATTCTTCAAACTATGCAGTGTAGTCAAAGTCGTAACAAATTATGTTATCCTAGCTTTTCCATTCATTAACTTGCCCTCCAAAGTAAACTCAACTTCACGATCTGGTTGACTCAACTGAGGAGTTTTAGCTAGTCTTTTTCATGCTCAGCTAGGTAAAATGCAATATCTTTATGAAAACTTTCATTGACGTCGACTATTTTTAGAGAACCTTTATCTGTACAGTCCTTAGTGTAATGATCTAGACCTGCGCATTTGAAACAAGTGACTTTTTTTTTGGGTTTTGTGCACTCTCTATATAAATGTCTCTCCTCTCCACAGTTATAACAGTTAATATTCTTCAATTGTGCACTCTCAAATGCTCTATGACCTCTTTTTTGACGTATAGTGCACGTGGGTATGGTAAGATTAGGTTTTTGAGCATTAGTGTTTGGTTTATGACTCTTAATGTATCCCCTCTATTGTTAAATTTGTTTCCTGCATAAACACTCTGTCCACCACTTTGATTTCCTCTGAATATATTCTGCCATATTCTGCCTATTCACCAAACCCGCATTCAGACCCTCTTCTACAAATTCTTCCTCACCCTTTTCTGATACTTCATTTAAATTACCCCTGAGTGATCGAGTTTCTCGATTAAACCCCAACAGATCCTCTAATTCCAATGACTTATCTTGTAATTCTTTCAAATTAATAAATTTTTGATGTTTCAGTTTTGATTTCAGTATATAATTCAAATAGGTGAAGAAATGCAACTTAGCCATTTCATCAGTCAAACCTATGACATGAATGCTAGATGAGTCAAATTCCACAATATAATCTTTGACAGATCCAGTTTGCTTTCAGTTCAACCACTTTTCTTCGATTTTGGCTTCCATTTTGGATTTATAACTTCTTCCATTCTGGCTTCTATTCTGGGTTTATAAGTGACAGACAAAAAACGCGATTTGATCGCGGTTTTAAAAGCTTCCCAATCAGCATTATTAACAATCAAATTAGACCTTCTCTAAGTATAATACCAAATCTGAGCATCACCTTTCAGACAACTGATAGCAAAAGAGGTGTAATCATCACGTGTTGAAATTTATAGATTTCTAGAGTATTTTCTAGGTTTAAATATGGTTTTATAAAAGGAAAAAGAAAAAGGACGGACAGCCTGCCTCCACCTCCGCTCTCTAGCCCCCATACTTGTTGTAGTCACATCAAAAAATGGTGTCTCATTAATACACAATTTAAGATCTCTTATCTTCTTAGGTCTATCGTGATCATCCTCCCTCCGTTGCTCTTGAAGAAGTGAAGCACTACATTTTCATTCTCCTCCGTTAGCAAATTTCCCATTTTGCCACTACATTATGATTTTTTATTCTCTTATCCTCACATCCTCACCCTTCATGGCTTCAAGCCCTCCCTCTACACTTGATTCATTGGTAGGAGAATACAAGTTTGTTTGGCTTCTAGGTAATTAGAGTGAGATTCAGCGGTGGCTACAATGCCTACCCCGCCTAAGTCCTTACGACCTAAGCACACCCCACATTTAACCAGTGGCCGCGTCCTTAGGACCTAAGCACGCCCCATATTTAACCAGCGGCCGCTGGCAGTGTGGTCACTTAGTTTCCCTTCAACCCGTTACCATTTCACATTGTGATTCCACCTACACAGGTCAAAGCACCATCACCGATCACGGCAGTCGATTTTTGGGTGAGCAAGCTTTACCCTAGCTTCTAACCAAAGCTTTGATACCATATGTAATAGGATCAACTACCTCTCATAAAATCCCATTACTACAACCAATTTCAACCACACATTCCATACATTGGAAAATTACACATTCACATTGGAAAGCACTCACATAAAGGATAAATTTTAAATTAGAAGAAGCTTATGTCCACATAACGCTACTTTTCACTACGTAACATTTAGGTGCAAAAGTGCACGGGAATTCAAACGCCACTTTACACGGATGTGTGTCACAAATTTCACACGCGAAACTACTTACGAAATTCGATAAAGTGAAAGTGACTTTTTGTACAAAAAATTGTACGAAACGAACCATCGTGCGTACAAAACAAAATATTGATTCATTTGGTCCTTTGTAAATGTGCGCCTGAAATTTTACGGCTAGTTTGACCCTTAACCCGTCATAATGAACACCCATTCGTTATTTTGACCTCGCGCAATCGCCTTAATACACCAATTGCTATATCTTTTAAAATACAACCTTAAATCGTGCGATTCTTTCGCGGGCGTCTACCAAATTCATTACTCTATATTGGCAACACTTAAATACCTATTTAAGAAAAATTTCGATCCACTATTATTGTAACACTCTTCGGAATAGATGTTAACTCTATTTTATGGTTTTCATATAAAAAAGTCGGAACCAACAACTGAAAACTAGTGATTAAACAATACAAAAAACAACATAAAAACGGTGAAGAAACAATGAGGAAATTCATTAAAATTTTGTTCATAACCCTAAGAACAAATGGGCGGTAGTGTTATAAGCTTCATAAGCAAAATATAACTATTACGGTCTTGCTCGTGATACTAGATACTAGCGGCAAAAAATGGAAATGTATTGTATCCCTCTTCGATATCATAGAGATTCATATTTGCCACATTTGTGATAATCATTATTAGGATGTCACTACGCGCCAAGTGGAGGTTTAGAAACCGTGAAAGAAACAAAAATATAGAACACCTCTATGTGGTGGAAACTTAATTCACGCTAAACATGATTTAGAAAATCACTGAACCCTTACTTCAACAACACACCACACAATACACGTGCAATGCAATTACAACACATACGATAAACATACAATACACATATAATACACATGTAATACACAATAATATACACACCATACACGTATAATACATAATATAGTGGAGTTTACCTTATCATTATTAATTATATGTCTGAATGACATGGCTACTTTTGAATCGTTTGAGGATTTTTTCATTGATTTATTCATTTATTGATTCATTCTTTCCTCTTACCTTCCTTCTTTCCTCTTTAGCTTGCTCCTTCCCTCTCTCCCTCCCTCCCTCCCTCCCCCCTTCCCTCTCTCCTCCCTCCCTCCCTCCTCCCTCCCTCCACCCCCCCCCTCCCTCCCTCCCTCCCTCCCCATCAAAATACAATTTATGTACACATTAGTACAAATTTGGAATGGACAAGTCGAGATTCGGCGAACATCTATTGAAGAGCCTTTATTTGCAAACAGGTGTAATCAACCGGTTAAATTTTGTAGTGCTTTTGACTTAAACCGTTGTAATAAATTAACATTCCAAATTACCAACGGTGACAAAAATATGACAACCACATGTAAATACAAGTGTTGTGCGCAAGCTTACTTCTCACCAAATTAGTTGACGAAAGTTATGTGAATCCCGCAATGTAAGCACATTTTGCCATTTTTTTGCATTTTATCACATTTTGGCATTTTGGCACATTTTGGCATTTTGGCATTTTGGCACATTTTGGCATTTTGGCATTTTGGCATGTTGGCTTTTTTTGGCTTTTTGGCATTTGGATCAGTTTTAATGAAAAATCTTCATTTGTGTGCCATTTACTTCCATACGAAGTACTAGAGAAATCCTCACAATTTGCGGAGGAAACCACGAAGTTAAAGAGATGGCAAAAAAAACGTGACGAAAAAACGTTACAAAATGTATTTTGCCAAAAAATATTTGGTTGGACATTGGTAGACAAGCAACCACCTTGTCCGAGTTTGTAAGAAGTGTGAACATTTTGGTGGTTTTCCATCGTGACACGTAACGTTACCATCTACGTTTAGCGATTCTACACGCCTTGTAATGACTAGCCACCTACCCCAGGTGGGTAGCAAAATACAAATCAGATGGAACGGTTGCTTCGCAAATTAATACGCAAATATAATCCAACGATCATTGTTAACGCTCGGACCTTTGGAAAATCTTGGTGGGATTTTTTGTAATGTTGTTTTTTGAGAAAAAACAAAATAAATGGCACGATATGGTACTTAAAGGTACGATTTTTTGTAGACAACCTCATATTTTGTTTGATGGAGCTTCACCTATAAACGTAAATTAAGTAACGGCGTGAAACAAAATTACTCAAAACGAAACACTATAAATCTTATATGGAGAAACCAATTCGCACGGAATAATATTAACCGTGTACAGAAAATGAAAACGCACATGCGTTAAAGTATCAATGAAACTAAAATGAAAAAAATGCCCGTCTTTGACGCGCGGCCAATTAAAACCACGCCATTTATAAACCAACATTGTTACATTCGCATTGACATTGATTCGACATTGACATTGGAAACCCTTTCAAGTAAGCTCTCTAAATATACGACAATAACATGATTAACACCTGGAGTTATTGAAAGAACCTTCCGAGCTATATAAGAAATTGAAAGCTCTATAAGTCCCCCCTCTATCACATTAGAGGACTTGAATGATTTTTTAAGCTAGGACAACATTGTTTCACAGAGAATCTTTGTCCGTTGCCTATGAGCTCATCCCTTAAATCGAATTTTGTATTTGGTGTAAGCGACATCTTGTGAAAGGAAGATAAACTTAGAGAACTTACTTTGTTTTTTAGCGCGGATCTAGCAAACTCGGATTTCAAGTGTCCCTATGTGTTTACTCGAAATTGTTACTTAACTTTGTGACGATTGTATACGTCGACAATGCCCGTGACGGCTGTTTGCGTGTACAATCTGACTTTGCCGCACCGTATTTTTAAAAACTTTTTGAAGTGTCGCACAACACTTCTTTATTTTTGAAACGATTTGGTATGCCTTGCGTCTTTTTGTGACACCGTAGACGTACAGTTTTACAGCCATGGCTGTACAACATGCCTTGCGTTTGCCTCTCTTGTTCGACCGCCATGAATGGAAATAGTTTTTTTCAAGCATTTGCAAACTTTTTTTTCTTCACGCGTCTGTTTTAATTTTCCCAACGTGACTGGCTTCGAGCACGTGTGGTCGCTCGCAACACTGTGCCTTCCTCCATTGGTGCCGCGAAGTAGTGACGTTTGGAGTGAAAGAGAGGTAAGGTGAGCAAGATGAGCGAGGCGCGAGCTGCGTTGGCGCCTTCACTGATTTTTCACTGCTCTCTGAAATTAATGTTGTGTATCGGGTAAAATTATATTGCGATAAATTCGATAATCGATATTTTGATTATCGATTGGTCACAAGCCTCGATATGGTACCGAAAGTCGTACGAAAACAGTACAAAAGGTACAAAAAGCTGTACGGTCCCCTGACTGAGGGCGCGCCATGGGGGGAGGGGGGGCTTTTGAATTTATTTTGACCTAGCGTCAACTTCGATATATCGCGGTAGAAAATATATTGAGCTATCGGCTGATTTATCGCAAAAATATCATGAAACTAACATCCTCGATATATTGGATACCCAAAATTAGTTACATATCGAATATTGGCTATGGGCCTTCGATACAAAGCACTACGTGAAACGACACTGCAACCTCCAGACCCCTGCAAAAAAAAAAGAAACCGTACAAGATGGAAGCGAACAAAAACGAACAGCTCGTACTTTTTTTCGTCGTCAAAAACTTTGGAAAACTTTTGGCACGTAAAAATATGTTTTCCTATTTGTCAAAGTGGTTTTATTTTATTTAGTACACATAACCGATGTGTTTTATGATAAGTTTGAAGATGACGTGACAGTCGGTCGAAAAAAACACAAGACGACAAATTTTTGTACATCTTAGGGGTACTTTCGCATGTAACCCAAACTTAGTCTTGTTACTTTGTTTTTTAGCGAAGATTCTCCGTACAGCTTTCAGAGCATTCGGATGTAAACGCGAATAACTTGTTACTTAAAAAGGTGACTTACATATACGTGTACGAAACAATGTGACAGATGAAGTGATACACAAAATGACGCGAAACTTCCACTCGGTTTCAATTTGAGGCGTCTCTCCGCACGCTGTACAATTTTTGTGACTTCGTATTGTCCGTACGCCACATTGTCGACGTGTCGAAACCCTAAAATACCTTTCGCTGTCGCACATAAATGCGGTTTCGTTTTTCGTCTTCCCACTTGCCGACAGGTGCCCAATGTTTTTCCTACGCCTTATGTGTGAAGACACGTGTGTTTGAGAGAGACGACCCTTGTATGAAAATCAACGCTCGGAAAACAGTACGTACAGGCTGGAAACGTGTAGTGGGTTTTTTTTTTTGGTGCTACGGGCACAAAAAATGTCAAAAACTTCTAACACGTGCGACAACAAATGTCTTTTCGCTCACATCATGGAAATTTATTTAAAATCACCTCGCGAGGTGATTTATTATAAAGTTTGAAGATCAGCTGAAAGGATGCGAAAGTGGCTCGAAATGCGCTAGACGACAAACTGCATCGCGCTAGACGACAAACTGCATCGCGCTAGACGACAAACTCCAGTACATGTAGGTAACGCAACCTGTACAGCGGTAATTTCAATTTTGTGGTACGGCTGCGGATTTTCTCGTTTTTTTCCAAGTTATGGAGGAAAACGACAGAAAATAACTGTAACTTTAGCACATGCAAAAGTACCCTAAGTTCGAGGATGACGCAAATTGTACTCTACAAATTTGCGATTTCTTCGTACGGTTGCAACTTTAGCAGTACGGCGCTAAGTTTGAAAGGAAAACGACAGAAAATGACCCGTACTTAGCCACATGGGGCCGTACCCTTAGTTTCTTTCACAAAGCAAAATTTTAGCCGTTTGATTGCCCATAACCGCGATTCAAAGCTTTTCAACGGATTGACCGTCAAATCTCAGCTCCACGGTACCATATTTGTACTTTTGTGTACGTAAACTGTAGTATTTTGAAGAAGCTGACGTAGGCGCTTGCGCACAACCAAAATGACGTATGCGCTGATCAATTATTCAATTAATCAATTCCCATTAAAATTTGTTCTTTTAAGTTCGAACTACAGTAACCTATGCACATTCGTATAACTATAATCCTACAAGGTCTATGTCGGTGTCGTAACATTTTACATCGGACGGCTCCTGTTCGTTCAGCTCGTTCCATGTAATTCTAAGAATGAAGGAACGCAGTTCGGATCACCGTCAGCCAATAGGAACTGTCCTAGTACAGTACAGTACCTTCGTTGAGTATATACTTTCATGAATTGTAAGATTAGGTCTTTTTCCCGGCTGGGCTCCGCAAAGAGGGAAATTTCCGGAGTGGAACCCTAATCGTGTAAAGATGCAGATATTCGTCAAAACATGTAAGCAGTTCAAAGAATTCCTATGCATCAGATGATGTTTGTTTGAATAAATATTATGTATTCTTTGTACTGATGTTAGTTGAGTTTTTTTTAATGTACTTTTTTCTTTTTTCTTTTTTCTTTTTTCTTTTTCTTCTAGGGTTTGCGAGGTTTTTGTAGGTGTTTTTGAGGTTTTTGTTAGGATTCGGTAGGGTTTTGTTGATGAGTTTTAGGATTTTTTCCTCGTACACGATTAGGAAATCGAGGCTTCTGTAGGTCAACTTTAGTTTTTTATTTATTTTTTTGTTTGGTTTTATTATGGACTGCTGAGATTTTTTGTTTTATATGGTAATTTGGCATAGTTTCAGTGTGTTTTCACCTATATTGAATTAGGCACATATGTGATTGATTTCCAGTGATTTCTTTGGTCATATTTTTATTATTTCCTTCTTTTTTCCCTTTTTTTTCTGTTTCTTTGTCGCTGTTTTTTTTTCGTCTGTTTCTTTTTTTTTGCCGTTTTTATTTTCCCGTTTACTTTTCCTTATCTTTCTTTTCTCCTGTTTCTTTTTTCAGTTCCTATCTGTGTTTCTCTTTGGTGTTTATTCTGTGCTTTCTTGTCGTTATTGTGTTAAATTTTCTGTTTCTTGTGTTTTCTTTGTGTCTAAGTGACTGGCAAGACAATCACTCTTGAAGTCGAGTCTTCGGATACAATCGACAATGTGAAAGCCAAAATTTTGGATAAGGAAGGAATTCCCGCCGACCAGCAACGTCTTATCTTCGCTGGAAAGCAATTGGAGGATGGCCGTACTCTTGCCGATTACAATATCCAAAAGGAATCCACTCTACATTTGGTGCTTCGACTGAGAGGTGGTGCGAAAAAACGTAAGAAGAAGCAATACACTAAACCTAAAAAGCTGAAACACAAAAAGAAGAAAGTCAAGCTCGCCGTTTTGCAATTTTACAAAGTCGATGATTCTGGGAAAGTCCAGCGGTTAAGGAAGGAATGCCCCAATCCTGATTGTGGTGCTGGAACTTTCATGGCCAATCATTTCGATCGCCATTACTGTGGAAAATGTGGGTTGACATATGTGTACCAGAAAGCTGGAGGGGATTAGATGGAGGAAAGAAAGGGTCTAGGGTTTCTTGAGACGGGTTTATTGAATGAGTACAAAGGATGGAAAGCAGTGGAGGCAAAGGGTTTTTTGAGATTTTCAGAGTGAAAAGACAAAAAAGCTGTATTGACAACAGTTTTGGTGGAGAATTTGGATGGAAGAATTTCCTCTTGGTTTTTTCTGAATTGACATTTTTTTTTCCGCGCTGTGATAGTTTATTGTACTGTTTCGGTGTTTTTTCTGAATTTTTTTGTTTTCCTTGTGTGATGGTTTTTTTGTACTTTTTGTCAAAACTTTATAGTCAGCTGACATTCGGTGCTAGGTGAGTTTTTTTTTTTTGATAAGCTGTTTTTTTTTGTTTTCTTTTGTGTTTGTATTTTCGTTGTGCTCGTCTTTCGGTTTCTCCAACTTCTCTTGTTTTTTGTTCCCATTTGATTATGTTTTGTCATGCGTACTATGACAAATGTATAGTTGTACTTCTGATTTCTTGTAGAAGTAAAAGCCTAGAAATTGATACACTGTGATGTTTATCATATAGTGAGTTACAGTTTTGGGAAAAATAGTCAAACTTTTTGTCATAGTTTGGTGTGTATTGAACATAACCATTGGTAGTGTTGACAAAATCTTTTATACCTCTAATATGTACTGTTGTGTGCCGGAAAGCCTCTACCGATTATCGACATGTACCTTTTTCTCGACCTACATATAACTGATGTATCGTTTTTATACATCAGTAAAGGCTTTATGTTATCAATATGTTGGGCGGATATCTCTTTCAAATTTTATAGCGATGACTGTATGGTACAAACTGTACACCTGTACTGTTTTTTTGAAGGATGGACGGAAATTTTTTTCCCCCGGCCCCAACCGTTATATATCAATGATGAATTTTCATTGGTCCTGGTCCGATAAATTGGCTCCCACTCACCAGTAACGAAAGAAACACATTGATTATTGGATGTACGCGATAGGAAAATTACCGATTCGCAAAACTAGAAATTAGAATTGGTATGCCATGTAAACCAAAACATGTCCAAAAAAAGCTATCTGTGACATTTGAATCAAATAATGATGACCATTCATAATGCTGACCACTTATACTGTTGACCACTTAAATACAACATATTCTTATTGATTTTTTGAGGGTTTGGGATGAACCCCATTGAGATTGAGGGATAAACCATAGTCACCGCATTTGTTGAATAAGTGCTTTCCTATCACCTTTTTTTTGTTTTCTTCATTTGACACTTTTTAAATGTTTTTTTTTTGTTTTTTTTTTTTTTTAACCTTTTTTTGCTTGTCGTTGCTATTCCTTTTGTTTTTCCCGATAAACGGGGGAACATAAAAGGATAGGAGAACAAAAAGAGGGAAGGGAAGGAGAGAGAGGAAGAGAAGGGAAGACGAGAAAGAGAAAAAGAAAGAGGGAGAAGGGGAGGGGAGGGAAGGAAACAATTTTTAATTCATTTGAAGCCTATTTCCCTCTTTACGAGGGAGGAAGGGAGGGAGGGAGGGAGGGAGGAATCTAAATCCTGAGAGTATTATTTTTCACGTCTATAAGAAAAAATAAAAAAAACAATACAATATGACACAATATAAAAAAAAACAAACCCTACTGTAATGTACCAAAAGTAAATAAACAAACAAAAATAATAAAAAAAATGAAAGTAAATGTTCGTAATTTCAGTTTTTTTTTTTCCTCAAACTGAGAAACAGTGAAACAGTTACAAGTTGATAATACGAATAAATTCCAATCCGTAACGCTCTTTATTTGAAAAAAATAAAAAAAGATATTTGTGA
>JBBHKE010002994.1:34344-51844 GCA_037447655.1 Zygnema cylindricum | reverse complement strand
ATGTACTGTAGTTTTCCCATTATAAGGGTACGGCCCCATGTTATTGTAGCTTAAGGTGCGTCTCCATGTGCCTAAGTAAAGGGTTTTTTTCTGTTGTTTTCCTGTAAAAATTAGAGCCGTACCGCGTAAGTTTCTGTCGTACAAAAAAATAGAAAAAAAGAAAAGTACATTTTACGACATCGTCAAATTTAGAATGTACTACATGTTGTCGTCTCATGTTCTTCGACCCACGGCCACGCCAAAAAACGTCATTTTCAAACTTTTCTTTAAAAAACAGGGACGATGTGTTTTAAAAAAAAGTATGTTCAAAAAGCAAATAGGAACACGTATTAGCACGTGTAAACAAATTTACAAAAAAAATAAACTAATTCAATCAACGGCAAAAGGTACACAATTTGTTATTTTTTGTCCGTTTGCGTTCAGGTATGACAAGGCAAAGTACACAATTTGTTACGTTTTGTTCGTTTGCACCGGGTACGAATTTTATTTCGCTAGGGTTCTCAATATTTCGATGCCATTTCACGTCGAGCGGAGAAGCGACGCAAAGGCAAAATGCATCTTCTTCAACGATGAAACGACACAAGCTAGAAAGCGGTACGTCTACAATGTCACGAAAACTCATGCGACTTCACAAGCTGCAACAAAAAATAACGTGCGTCATCACAAATAGTAGACGTTGACAGCCGTCACGAGCATTGTCAACGTATACAATCGTCACACGCTTCAGTAACTATGTCGTTGTTACATATAGGGACACTAGAAATCCAGATACGCCAGATCTGCGCTAAAAAACAGAGTTGTTTCTCTAAGTTTCAACTACATGGAGATGCACCCTAAGCGAACTTAGGGTACGGCCCCATGTGGCTTAGTTCATGTTTTTTTCTGTCGTATTTCTTTAAAACTTAGCGTCGTACTGCCTAAGCTGCGCCCGTACGAAGAAATCGCAAATTTGTATAGTACAATTTACGTCATTCTCAAACTTAGGATGTACGAAAACTTGTCGTCTTGTGATTTTTCCGACCCACTGTTGTAACACAATCTCCTACCTCTCAGAAAATCCCATTACTACTCACAATCCCAACCACACATTCCACACATTGGAAAATACACATCCACATTGGACCACACTCACATAAGGATAAACTTTAAATTAGAAGAAGCTTCTGTCCACATAACATTAGCTTGGTCTCTTGCCCTCGTGGCTCAACCCTTCTGATTAAAGTGTTTTCCACTACTCTCCACTCTTAATAATTCTATCTCTTAACTACTAAAACACTATTTAGTTAGTAAGAGATTTCAATGCAAAAATGCCTTTTCTCCAATTTGGTATTAATCGCTCAGGACCAAGATCAGCCGGAATTTCCACAAATTTTTCCAAAGGAAAAGATGTCACCTCTCCTCTTACACTTCACTATTTATCCATCATCGCACTTGACTATCCAGGCCAGGGTCAACGCTCCGTTTTAACAGGCTTTTAACTGGGCCAATCATTGATCAGCAAAGACTCAGACTAACCAATGCATAAACATGCGAAATCTCTTACTAACTACTTAGCACTTTACTAACCAATCAAACGTTACGTTTCACTACGTAACATTTACGTGCAAAAGTGCGCGCCAAACGAAACGCGACTTTGCACGATCGTGCGTAACAAATTTCGCACGCGAAACTTCTTACGAAATTCCCTTAAGTGAAAGTGACGTTTCGTACTAAAATTTGTACGAAACGAACCACCGTGCATACTAAACGCTTCGTTAGAACTTTATGAAACGTACACGCGTAATTTCGGTACTAATTTACCGTTAACCCGTTTCAATGATACCCACTTGTTATTTAGACCCCACGCTGTCACCTAAATACACCCATCGCTATAACTTTTAAAATATAACTCCAAATAGCGTGATTTTTTCGCGGACGTCTACCAAATTTAGTACTCTATAATCATAATACCTAAATACCCCTTTATAAACAAGTTCGATCCGCTATTACTGTTACATCATCCCCTCTTTTTTTTTTAACTAACCTCAGTTAAACACCTTTAATTCTCAAGACGGGACTTCTATATTATTATCCCTCCAACACCTCTGTAAAAACTCAGAATTTTTATCCTCTAAAGTCATCTCATCCTCATGCCTTCCTAGATAATGCACTTGCCAGAATATATAGTATCGCCGACCTTGAACCGTTAACCAACCCAATCTATTACCCATCTGTGGACTTTGTTGATATTTATGTTTTTTCTAGGTCTGTAATAGGATAGAAAAAGGCAGAGGCAGTCTGCCTCTAACTCCCCTCTCGAAGCCCCCACACTTGTTGTAGTCATTGAAGGCTGGATAGGGAGCTAGAGCCATGGCTGCCTAAGCTCTCTAGTGAAGACACGAGGTAAAGTAGGTAGACTTACCAAATGTTAGTTGACGGACCCAGGAATTGATCGTGGTACCTGTCGTCCGCCAATCTCAAACAGTCGGTTGTTTTAACCGTTTAGTCAAGCGCTAGTGTTAAGATATATAGGGTTTGATAATTATTTAATTAGTTACACGTAGACTTGTTCATTTAACTGGAAATAAATACGTAGTGCATAGATACAGTTTTAAATAGTACGGAGTACGGTTTAATGTATATGAAACGGATACCGGCATTTGTTTCGAACGCGAAACAAATGTCGCGCACGTATTTATGACGGCTACGATCGAAAACTTGTTTTGATCGGACGGCCGGAAAAGGATGCCGAGATCGCGGAAGAAGATTTCGGCAGTTTGCGGTCATCGCCACATAGGATGACACGTGGCAAAATGACATTGGATCGCGGCATCTCCGAGGATTACGTGAACGAATCTGGAAATGACATGTGTCGACATTTTGGCCATGTCGTACGATGGTCGTACACAAAGTACATCGGCACCTGTACTTTTGTGTACGACACAGTATTTTGATTGGTGCCGTACGTCAATAGATAGAGTCTTAGAGGAGAGATAAGACTTAGAAAATTTCTGGTAGGTAGTGGGCTCTTTGAGAGAGCACCTTGTATAAATGGCTAACTTTGGGCAGCCATAACTATCAATTTACTTGACCATTTTTAGTGATTCTTTTTGCTGTGGACTCAGGGGAGTCCAAGCTACACAGGGGTGTAGTCGGTCAGAGGTTTTGTCTGCCAGGGTGGCTGCATTTCTAAGGGAAAGTCAAAGTGGGTGAATGTGTCCAAATCTCATATTCTAACTTTGCATTCTGTGGTGGAACTGAGCACACAGAAAGTGTTATTTCACAAGGGTGAATCTATATTGGGGTTCTCACTGTCAAGGGGTCAGTCATTTGGGTTAATATCAAGTTTGGAGTCGGCACTATCTAGATTAGCTTCTTTGGATCTGCCTACTCTGAGGGCCAATGGAGGTCTCAAAGTTTCAGGTTATGGGCCCACCATCTAGGGTGCCTATGTTTGATGGAACAGGCTTCACTTATTGGGCGTTTACAATGGAGGGATTGTTTTTCGAGAAGCACTTATGGGGAATTGTTGCGCGACAAGTGAGATGTCCGCCACCTGGCTTTGGAGGAGCTTACTAGGGAGAATCATCTGCGGCTGCCCAGAATACCATCCGGAGTTCAGATGCAACGGAAGGTGAAGGGAAAAACTTTTGCGTGGATGGGGAAATAGGGGAGAAGGAAAAAGGGACACCTATGGTGAGGGGAGCTAGGCTCTCAGCTATGGTACCACATGTAGGGATTAAAACTGAAGAAAATGACAGAAAAATATGGGAATACAAAAACACTATAGCAAAACATCTCATACTTAGATATGTGTCTAAGTCAATAGCTATCACTCTTTTAAGTCTAACCAAGTCTTCAGAGATATGGGAAGCACTAAGTCAGATTTATAAGAGTGAGACTATTCAAAGGCAGCAATTAGTAAAACAAGAAATAAAGGCCTATGTTTATAAAGGCGGTAGCATGATAGAGTTTTGCAATGATATTGCTGCATTATATGTTGAGCTAGCTAGTGCGGGATATGTAGAATCTGAGGAGAGTAAGATTAATACACTACTTATGAAACTCCCAGATGAGTACGAAAACATCATTTGTCGTATGCAGGCACTTGATGGTTCCTCATGGACTTGGAGCTTTACCATGGGGATAATTCTTGTGAGGGAAAGCACTTTGGAGCTTCGTAGGGGAAGTGACAGGGTGAATGCATTTATAGTTGGTGGTGATTGGCGGAAGCGTGATGAGAGGAACGGTGGTGACGAGCGGAAGCGTGATGAGAGGAAGAAACACAAAGGTAAACCTTATCGGAACTTTGGTGGAAAAAGAGGGAGTGGAAGAGACACAAGAGCTTTGAAAAAATGGGTTTGCTTCTTTTGTAGGGAACCGGGTCATTATATGGAGGAATGCTCTTGTTTGGAAAAACTTAGAAGTTGGAATGTGGATGAGGAGGACGAAGAGGAAGAGGAGAAAGAGGATGAAGAAAATTGGAGCTTCTTCACATCGGTAGAATGGGGAAGAGAGAAAAGTACACAAAAATTGCACGAAGGCAACAGTGTGCTTATGGAGGTATAAGAGAAGTAATGAGAGAGGAGATACTTGAGGGAGTTCAAAATATTGAGGATAGTTTCATAGATATTTTGTAAACAGAAAACTGGTCGGAAAGGGAGACTTCAACGGATTCCGAGGAAAGGGGAGAATTAATTCTAGAGGGGGTTTTAAAGGATAGGGGAGAAGAGAAATATTTGATTAAAGGTTTGGGGAGAAGAAATATTTATTGGGAATTAAAACAAAAACTGATAGTGGAAAGAAATCCATGGGAGAGAGTGAGGAAAGTTTAGTTTTTGCGGGTAATGGGTTTGACATCGCTAAAGGGAGTGATGGTACTTATGAAAGTGTGCCTGTAAAAGGGTTAGCATCTGGGTATATGTTGCACATTGGAGATGGGGCTGGCTGTTTGGATTGCAAGAGAGAAATCGGGTTGTGTGTGGATGAAAAAGTGATAAGGTGGATAAAATCTTTGCTCGGGGTTATGAAAATTGGGATGCTTAATAAAATATGTGATCAGCAAGATGGAATTTTTATTTCAGCTCATCTAATGGACCTTATAAAATGTGAGGATATTGTCATAAAGGTTTATAAAAAGAAAAGGAAAAGGAAAAGAGAAAAAAAAAATTAGGAGGGAGTATTTTGGTTTTTTTTTAGTGTGGGAGTTGAAAGGAAAATAGACTAGAAAATAGGGGGAGTGTTGATATTTGTGTTTTTTCTAGGTCTGTAATAGGATAGAAAAAGGCAGAGGCAGTCTGCCTCTAACTCCCCTCTCCAAGCCCCCACACTTGTTGTAGTCACTGAAGGCTGGATAGGGAGCTAGAGCCATGGCCGCCTAAGCTCTCTAGTGAAGACAGGAGGTAAATTAGGTAGACTTACCAAAAGTTAGTTGACGTACCCAGGAATTGATCCTGGTACCTGCCGTCCGCCAATCTCAACAGTTGGTTGTTTTAACCGTTTAGTCTAGCGCTAGTGTTAAGATATATAGGGTTTGATAATTATTTAATTAGTTACACGTGGACTTGATCATTTAACTGGAAATAAATATGTAGTGCATAGATACAGCTATAAATAGTACGGAGTACGGTTTAATATATATGAAACGGATACCGGCATTTGTTTCGAACGCGAAACAAATGTCGCGCACGTATTTATGACGGCTACGATCGAAAACTTGTTTTGATCGGACGGCCGGAAAAGGATGCCGAGATCGCGGAAGAAGATTTCGGCAGTTTGCGGTCATCGCCACATAGGATGACACGTGGCAAAATGACATTGGATCTTGGCATCTCCGAGGATTACGTGAACGAATCTGGAAATGACATGTGTCGACATTTTGGCCATGTCGTACGATGGCCGTACAGAAGTACATCAGCACCTTTACTTTTGTGAACGACACAGTATTTTGATTGGTGCCGTACGTCAATAGATAGAGTCTTAGAGGAGAGATAAGACTTAGAAAATTTCTGGTAGGTAGTGGGCTCTTTGAGAGAGCACCTTGTATAAATGGCTAACTTTGGGCAGCCATAACTATCAATTACTTGACCATTTTTAGTGATTCTTTTTGCTGCGGACTCAGGGTAGTCCAAGCTACACAGGGGTTTAGTCGGTCAGAGGTTTTGTCTGCCAGGGTGGCTGCATTTCTAAGGGAAAGTCAAAGCGGGTGAATGTGTCCAAATCTCATATTCTAACTTTGCATTCTGTGGTGGAACCGAGCACACATAAAGTGTTATTTCACAAGGGTGAATCTATATTGGGGTTCTGACTGTCAAGGGGTCGGTCATTTGGGTTAATATCAAGTTTGGAGTCGGCACTATCTAGATTAGCTTATTTGGATCTGCCTACTCTGAGGGCCAATGGAGGTCTCAGAGTTTCAGACTTCAGGTTATATAATTATTGAGGGATCTAATTCCAATTCTCCTTTAGTTGGTCGAAGATTCGCTGGTTTCAATTGGCTGATGTGTATCATTGGATGAATTTTTGTTGAAGGCGGAAAGTCTAATTTGGCAGCAACTAACGATATCATCTTGATTAGAGTAAACGGTCCAATGTACTTAGGAGCAAATTTCCCCGTACGATCCGATTGTCCCTCAATCTTGCATCTGTAATGAGTTGTAGAAAGCCAAACCTTGTCACATGTGCGTAACACCCAATCACCCTGTTTGCGGTTAGCATTTAATTCTTGCCTCCTTTGTGCCTCCACTAATGCATCCCGGAAAGTTTTCCAAACTGTTTGAATGTATTCCCAAAACTCTGTTCCAAAACCTCTATTCTCTTGAGTGACCCCTGTTATTAAGTCCAATGCTTCTCTAGATTGGTATCCGTATGTTACTATATATGGTGAGAATCCTGTACTAGCATGTTTACATGAATTGTATGCAAATTCCATTAATGGCAATTTAGATTCCCATGTGTTTTAAACTCCACTACAAACAGTCATAAGCATTTTTTTTAGTGTACGGTTCATCCTTTCTATCTGTCCATCTGTCTGAGGATGATAAACGGTACTCATTTTCAAATCATAGCCTAAATTTTGCTGTAATTCTTTCCAAAAATCAGACGTAAATTTAGAATCTATATCACTGACTATAGACAGAGGGACTCCATGATGTCTAACCACGTTGTCAAATTATAACTTTGCTATATCTACAACTGAATGAGTGGTTTTGTAAGGGATAAAGATTGCCATTTTACTGAACCTATCGACTACGACCATGATATTGTCATTCCTTTTAGATGTAGCAGACAACCTGACAATAAAATCCATACTGACAGATTCCCACGGTCTTTCGGGGATATCCAAAGGTTTTAAGAGACCTTTAGGTTTTTGGGTACTAGGTTTACTGTGTTGGCAAGGGACACAACTTTCCACGTGTTTAACACCTCTTTTGCCATCCTTGACCAAAACAATCTACTTTGCAATCGACTAAGAGTTTTATCTCGACCTAGATGTCCTAAATGCTCATGAGTTTGTCGTAAAATTTGTTTTCTTAAAACTCCCACTTCAGGCTATCCCCTATTTGCAAATACAGTAAACCATCCTCTAGTCTAAAGTTTTTGACATGCCTCTCATTTAATGGGTCAGAATTCCCTCCCGAAATATTCTTGCAAATCACAACAAAATAACGATCTTTAACATAACCATTTCTAGTTGTATCTAAAAACAATTCATCTTGAACCATAACACTTATTTCAAAACATCTACTTAAAGGATATGCAACTACATTTGTCTTCCCAGGAATATGTTTGACATTAAATCTGAAATATGATAATTTTTGCATCCACCTAACCTGTTTGCCAGTCATAATCTGCGCATCACTTAATCTCTGTAAATTAGAGAGTATTTTATTTTCACAGTGAACTGTAAATTCTTTATTATGCAAATAACAACGCGATTTCACCAATGCATGTACAATTGGAAGTAATTCCTTTTCCTGTGCTGTATAGTTCTTTTCAGCATCATTGAATTTTTTTGGACTCAAAAGCAATGGGATGAAAGTGTTTGCCAACTTTTTGACTTATGACTGCACCTAGACCTTTATCAGATGCATCTATAGTGGTCAGAACTTCAAATTCCCCGGCAGGGTTAGGATACACCAGTGTAGGGGCAGAGGTCAACTTCCCTTTTAATTCCTCGAATGCTCCCTCCTGATCAGCTCCCCACACAAACGTCTCCTTCTCCCGAAGTAAATCCGTCAAAGGTGCGGCGATCATACTGAAATTCCTGATAAATTTCCTGTAATAAGTGGCCAATCCCAAAAACGATCTAACTTCTGTAACATTAGTAGGTTGTTTCCAATTTTGGATTGCAAAAATTTTGGATGGATCTGTTTTAACACCTTCCCCACTAACTTTATGTACCAAAAATAATTGTTCACTTTTAAGAAAACTAGATTTTGACAATTTTCCATATAATTTTCTTTCTCTTAACCTTTCCAACACTCTTTTGAAATGAATTACATGTTGTTCTTTAGATTCACTGTAAACTAAAATATCATCTATAAACACTTGGACAAACTTATATATGTAATTTGAAAAGGTTTGGTTCATTAATCTTTGGTAAGTTGGTCGTGCATTCGTTAAGCCGAATGGCATCACTATCCATTCGAAATGACCCACCCTAGTCTTGAAAGCAGTTTTATCAACATCTTCAATTCTAATTGGCACCTGATTAAAGCCACTACGCAGGTCAATCAACGAAAATACTTTAGCACCCTTTAAACGATCTATCAAATAAGAAATTAAAGGTAATGGATACTTATCCTTCACCGTAATCTTGTTAAGACTACGATAATCGACACACATTCTCAATGTTCCGTTCTTCTTTTTGACGAAGAGAACTGGTGCTCCGTACGGTGATTTGTTGGGCTAAATATGTCGTTTCTCTATGAATTCTTTGATATGTTTCTTTAACTCCTCTTGCTCAAAGAAACTGTGTTTATAAATTCCTGTGACAAGAGGATTACATCCAGGTTCAAGGTTAATAACATGTTCTACATCTCGAGAAGGTGGCCATCCCGAGAGTAAATCACTTGGGAAAACATCTTGAAATTCAAAAATCAAATCCTTAACAACAATATCACATGTATTAATGTCAGATACAAAATCAGATTTTAGTTTTTCGAAAGTTTTAGTGGTGTCTAATTTAGTGATGACATCAATGTTAGTGTTTTCTCCCCCTCTTTCATCAATAACTGCCTCAGTTACTAATAACAAGAAAGCATGATTTGTTTGTATTTTTAGTGTTTTTTAAATTGTTTAGCAGATATCAAACCTTCCACTCCCAATCTGGTTATGTTATTTATATGATTCCTATACAATTTCTTAGGAGATAATGCTTACAAAACCTTCCAACTGTTTTCAGACCTCACTTTCAAGGTGTAAATTTCCTAATTAATTTGAGTATTGTGTTCAGTTAACCAAGGCTTTCCCAGAATTAGTTCTTCACTTCCCAAATTCATTACTTCACACACAACTTTCATTTTATGACCCTGGATATCAACTTGTATCGTTTCAGTTTGTAAGTCTAATGTGGACTTATTACCATTTGCCACTTGAACATGTAAAGGCTTTTCCCTTATGACAGTAGGAATTTTATTTTCCTCTACAAACTTATGTGAAATAAAATTATGTGTCATACCTGAATCAACCATTACTCTCAACGGTTTTCCTTCCACTAATGACTCGAATCTAATCAAACTGTGTCTAGTGTCATCATTACTTAACTGTCCTAACATAGGTCTGTTGTTGAGAATTTCATTAGAAGGATTCTTTAAACTATGCAGTGTAGTGAGAATCATAATAAATTCAGCTATCCTAACTTTTCCATTCATTAATTTGCCCTCCAAAGTTAACTCTTTAACTTCTGGATCCGGATGACTCAACTGAGGACTTTCAGTTTGTCCTTTCCGTTTCCCACCTTCTAGGCTTCCTGCTCACCTAGGTATAATGCAATATCCTCTTGGAGACCTTCATTTACTTCGACTGATTTAAGAGAACCTTTATCTGTACAGTCTTTAGCGTAATGATCTGGACCTCCGCATTTGAAACAAGTGACTTTCTTTTTGGGTTTTATGCACTCTCTACTAAAATGTCCCTCCTCTCCCCAATTATAACAGTTAATATTTTTCAATTGTGCACACTCAAATGCTCTATGACCCTTTTTCTGACAAATAATGTATGTGGGGATGGTAAGGTTAGGCTTCTGGGCATTAATGCTTGGTTTAGGACTTTTAATGTACCCCCCTCTATTGTTAAATTTATTTCCTGCATTAACACTATGTCCACCCCTTTGATTTCCCTTGAAGATATTTTGCCTATTCACCAGACTAGCATTCATACCATGTTCAACAAATTCCTCCTCATCCCACTTTGATACTTCATTCAAATTACCCTGAGTGATCGAGTTTCCCGATTTTACCCCAACTAATCATCTAATTCCAATAACTTATCTTGTAATTCCTTCAAATTATTAAATTTTTGATGTTTTAGTTCTGATTCAATATAGGATTCAAATAGTTCAAGAAATGCAATTTAGCCATTTCATCAGTCAAACCTATGACATGAATGCTAGATGAGTCAAATTCCACAATATAATCCTTCACACATCCAGTCAGTTTACAATTCAACCACTTTTCTTTCATTATGGATTTAAAAGTGACAAACAAAAAACGCAATTTGATCGCGGTTTTAAAAGTTTCCTAATCACCATTATCAATAATCAATTTAGACCTTGTCTGAGTATAATACCAAATCTGAGCATTGCCTTTCATACAGTTAAGAGCAAAAGAAGTGTTATCATCACGATCGCAATTTCTAGCCTCCAAATAATACTCCATATGAAAAATCCAAGCATCCAACTCATCGATCCTCTTACCATCAAACGATGGTGCCTCACTAATAGACAATTTCAGATCCCTTATCTTCTAAGGTCTATCATGATCATCCTCCCTTAAATTGGCATTCCTTTTACTACTCTCACCCTTTTGGTCATTCATATCATTCTTGGTCTGAATTAAGTTAATAAGTTCATCTAATTTCTCATTAGAAACATTTCCATTTTCTTTGACAACTTTCAATTCACTTTTCAATTCGGAAATGGTTTCATCCACAGCGGCGGCATGATTATTAAATCTTTTTACCAATTTCATAGTCCGTTTCTTCAACACATTCAACGCATTCTCCATTTCGCTTTTCCATGCAGAATTTGCCATTATCACACGATGAAATCAAGCAAAAGAAAGATAGAGTATAATTTCCCAATGAAATTTGATGCAAATTTGAAGTCCTCAAATTGCTCCAATCTAAGACTTCTTCTCCTTAACAAATCCTTTGAAAAGATCAATATCTGAGAAATTAAAAAGACATTGACAGTAAGTTAGTACAAATTCAAATTTTCAATTTCCCAACATTGAAACAGAAGGTAAGAATTTCCCCACAAATTTTTTAATAGCAAAATTGAAAGCTCTCAAAGGTAAGATTTAACCATAAATTATGCAACAACAAAATTGAAATCAATCAAAGGTAACAATTTAGGGTTTGAAAAGTTTTGAGTCATTTCTGGACTCCTTTGCTCTTGAAGAAGTAAAGTACTGCACTTTCCTTCTCCTTCATTAGCAAATTTCCCACTTCCCACTACACCAAGATCTTTTACTCTCTAATCCTCATATCCTCACCCTTCATGGCTTCAAGCCCTCTCTCTACAGATGAATCATTGCTAAGAGAAGGCAAATTTGTTTGGCCTCTAGGTAACTGGAGAGAGCTTCAGCGGTGGCTACACTGCCCACCCCGCCTTAGTCCTGAGGACTTAAGCACGCCCCACATCTAACCAACGGCCGCTGGTAGTGTGGTCACTTAGTTTCCCTCCAATCCCCTACCACTCACATTGTGGTTCCACCAACCCGGGTCAGAGCACCCTCACCGGTCACGGCAGTCAATTTTTGGGTGAGCAAGCTTCTCTTTGGCTTTTAACCAAGCTCCCATACCATATGTAAGAGGATCTCCCACCTCTCAGAAAATCCCATTACTACTCACAATCCCAACCACACATTCCACACATTGGAAAATACACATCCACATTGGACCACACTCACATAAGGATAAACTTTAAATTAGAAGAAGCTTCTGTCCACATAACATTAGCTTAGTCTCTTGCCCTTGTGGCTCAACCCTTCTGATTAAAGTGTTTTCCACTACTCTCCACTCTTAATAATTCTATCTCTTAACTACTAAAACACTATTTAGTTAGTAAGAGATTTCAATGCAAAAATGCCTTTTCTCCAATTTGGTATTAATCGCTCAGGACCAAGATCAGCCGAAATTTCCACAAACTTTTCCAAAGGAAAAGATGTCTACTCCCCTCTTACACTTCCCTATTTATCTATCATCGCCCTGTACTCGCCAGGCCAGAGCCAACGCTCCGTTTTAACAGGCTTTTACTTGGGCGAATCATTGATCAGCAAAGACTCAGACTGACCAATGCAAAAACGTGCGAAATCTCTTACTAACTACTTAGCACTTTACTAACCAATCAAACGTTACGTTTCACTATGTAACATTTACGTGCAAAAGTGCGCGCCAAACGAAACACGACTTCGCACGATCGTGCGTAACAAATTTCGCACGCGAAGCTTCTAACGAACTTCCCTTAAGTGAAAGTGACTTTTCGTACTAAAATTTGTACTAAACGAACCACCGTGCATACTAAACGTTTCGTTAGAACTTTATGAAACGTACACGCGTAATTTCGGTACGAATTTGACCCTTAACCCGTTTCAATGATACCCACCCTTTATTTAGACCCCACGCTGTCACCTAAATACACCCATCGCTATAACTTTTAAAATATAGCTCCAAATAGAGTGATTCTTTCGCGGACGTCTACCAAATTTAGTACTCTATAATCATAATACCTTAATACCCCTTTATAAACAAGTTAGATCCGCTATTACTGTTACAACTGTCACGTCATCTTTAAACTTATCATAAATTACATCGGCGAAGTGTTTTTAGCTAAGTAAAAACGTATAGACCAATAGGAAAAAATATTCCCACATATGAAAGTTTTCAAAAGTTTTTGACAACTGAAAAAAGCGCAAGGTTGTTTGTTTTTTTCCGTATGCACCTTGTACAGTTTTTTTTTTGCAGGGGTCGCGATAGTGCACTGTCATTTCACTCAAAGCTGAAAAATATGAGAAGTCATGGTGGTAGTACACGAGAGGTTTACACAAAGGCATGTCGCACAACCACGGCTGCAAGGTTGTACGTCTAGGTTGTCACGCAGTGACATGCGACATGCCAAATCGTTTCTAAAATTACGATGTGACTTGCGACGCTTGAAAAAGATTTGAGAAAATACGATGCGGAAAAGACAAATTGTACATGTTGACAGCCGTCACGGGCATTGTTCACGTATACAATCGTCACAAACTTAAGTAACAATCTCAAATAAACACATAGAGTCACATGAAATCCGGGTCCGTCGGATCCGCACTAAAATACAAAGTAAGTTCCCTAAGTTACAAGTACATGGGGTCATACCCTTACTTTCTATTTTAACGCGGATCTGGCGGACTCGGATATCCGATGTTTCTATGTGTTTACTCGAAATTGTTACTAAGTTTGTGAAGATTCTATACGCTAACAATGCCCGTGATGGTTGTCAACGTGTACAATCGGTCTTGCCGCACCGTATTTTTTAAAACTTGTTGAAGCGTCGCAAGACACGTCGTAATTTTTGAAACGATTTGGCATGTCTGCTGTCATTAGGTGACATCATATACGTACAGCCTTTTAGCCGTGGCGGTACGACATGCCTTTGCTAAACATCTCTTGTCCGACCGCCATAACTTCGCAAATTTTTCACCTTCGCAAATTTTTCACCTTTACGTGAAATGACACTGCACCATCGAGACCCCTTCAAAAAAAAACCGAACAAGGTGCATACGGACAAAAACGAACAGCTCTATATTTTTTTCAATTGTCTAAAACTTTTGAAAACTTTTAACGCGTGGGAATATGTTTTTCTATTGGTGTAAACGGTTTTACTTAGATAAAAACACATTGCCGATGTGGTTTATGATAACTTTGAAGATGACGTGACACTGGGTCGAAAAATCACAAGACGACAAATTTTCGTACATCCTAAGTTTGAGAATGACGCCAATTGTACTTTACAAATTTGCAATTTCTTCTTACGGTCGCAACTTAGGGTACGACCCCATGTATGTGTAACTTAGCGAACTAACTTTGTATTTTAGCGCGGATCCGGTGGACCCGGATTTCAAGTGTCTTTATGTGTTTACTATAAATTGTTACTTAAGTTTGTGACGATTGTATTCGTCGACAATACCCAAGACGGCTGTCACCGTGTACAATTTGTCTTTGCCGCACCGTATTTTTTTCAAAACTTTTGGAAGCGTCGCAAATCACATTGTAATTTTTGAAAAGAATTGCGGATTTGTTATGTTGCATGTCATTGTGTGACATCGTAGACGTACAGCCTTGCAGCCGTGGCTGTACGACATGCCTTTGCGCAAACCTCTCCTGTCCAGCCGTCACGACTTCGCAAATTTTTCCACTTTGCGTGAAATGACACTGCAACATCAAGACCCCTGCAGAAAAAAAACGTACAACATGCAAGCGGATAAAAACAAACAACCTTGTAATTTTTTTCGTCGTCAAAACTTCTTATAACTTTTCACACGTGGGAATATATTTTCCTGTTGGTTTTACTTTGTTTAAAACACATTGTCGATGTGGTTTATGATAAGTTTGAAGATGACGTGACAATGGGTTAAAGAATCTCAAGACGACAAATTTTCAAAACATCTTAAGTTCGCGGATGACGCAAATTGTACTCTACAAATTTGAGATTTCTTTGTACTGCTACAACTTGGGTACTTCCGTATGTAACCATAACTTGGTCTTGTTGCTTTGTTTTTTGGCGAAGATTCTCCGTACAGATTACAAAGCATTCGGATGTAAACGTAAATAACTTGTTACTTAAAAAAGTGACTTACGTAGACGTGTACGAAACAATGTGATAGATGAAATGGTACACAAAATGAGGCGAAACTTCCACTCGACTTCAATTTGAGGCGTCTCTCCGCACGCTGTACATTTTTTGTGACTTCATCATGTCCGTACGCCAGATTATCGATGTGTCGAAACCCTAAAATACCTTTTGTTGTCGCACAAAAATACGGTTTCGCATTTCGTCTTCCCACTTGTTGACAACTACCCAATGTGTTCCATACGCCGTATGTTTGAAGACATGTGTGTTTGAGAGGGACGACCCCTGTACGGAATTTAGCCCACGGAAACAGTACGCACGGGCTGGAAACGTGTAGTGGGGTTTTACTTTTTGGTCTCTGCACACAAAAAATGAAAAAACTTCCGACACGTGCGACAACATCTGCCTATTTGCTCACCTTATTGGACTATATTTAAAATCACTTCGCGAGGTGGTTTGATGTAAAGTTTGAACATGTGCTGGAAGGACGCGAAAATGGGTCGAAATGCGCTTGACGACAAATTGCATTGCTTTAGACGACAAAGTACTGTACATACTAAGTTTCAAGGTAACGCAACTTGTATGGTGGTAATTTCATTTTTTTGGTACGGGTACGTATTTTTTTTTTATGAGTTATGAAGGAAAACGACACAAAATAACTGTAACTTTAGCACATGCGAAAGTACCCTTTGGCAGTACGGCGCTAAGTAACAAAGGCTAACCACATAAAAAACCCGTACTTAGCCACATGGGGCCGTACCCTTAGGTAATACGACGCTAAGTTATTAATGGAAACGACAGAAAAAAAAACCCGAACTCAGCCACATGGGGCCATACCCTTATGGGGGACTGTTGTAAACCCTAACTGCGAATTCTTGTAACTACAGTTTTGCCAAGTACTGTACTACAGTACTACAAATAAACCTGAAATATTTTATTTTAGCGGTTTACATATTTCTTGTTACACTACATTATCCTTTATCGTCAAATTAGTAAATCATGATCGTATTTAATGCTTTCAATTCGACTCCATAATAATTTGCGAATTAAATTCTAATAGGGAATTGCTAATCGCAGAGACGATTTTTGCTACGCGCAGGTAGTTTTCAGAAATTGTACATTTGAAGTAAAGTTTCGTACAAGACACATACCTTTAAGTTCAGATTTGACGGTCAATCTGTCGAACAACTTTGACTGGCGAAATATTGTAACGATGGTTAAAAAACTGTCGCGCTTGCGAACGTCGACCGTCATGAAAAAAAAAATTCACACGGCCGGCGCAGGTTTACTGTAACAAAACTGAGGCAGCCACATATAAATAAAATAGCTGCGCTCACTTCAGGTGAGCTCCACTGTGAAAGCACACACCGACAATGTGAATGAATTTCAAGTATTTATTCATTGTAAGAATGTTGATTTGTAAATAGTGTGGTGGAATCATTGTGATGTTCGTTTTTAATGTAAGAATGTTGATTCCTAAATAGTGCGCTTCATTTGGTCGTGCGTGACGACGCGTCATTTAAGTTTCATTGATATTTATACGCGGGTACGCTTTTATATTTTATAAGAAGTTTATTTCGTTTAGTGCGAGTTTATACATGTCGTACGTCGTCCTTTAATTTGTGTCCAAGTTCAGCGTAACGGTTCGTGATTAGATTCCATTTTTGTGGCTAAGGGCAATTTCCCATGTGCTAAAGTTACAGTTATTTTATGTCGTTTTCCTTAATAACTTGGAAAAAAACGAGAAAATACGCAGCCGTACCAAAAAAATGAAATTACCACCGTACAAGTTGCGTTACCTTGAAACTTTAACTGTACTGTATTTTGTCGTATAGCGCGATGCAATTTTTCGTTTAGCGCGTTTTATTTTACATATATCTGGCCGCCTCATAGCCTATTCCCACCGGAAAAAAAATCACTTCCGCAACAGACGTTCGAATAATGTACGGCTTTCCGCGCACCGACTTTGTAGATTTAGGAAGTTCTCGGAAAACTTTACAAACGAACTTCCTCAAAATATTGCCGGATATTCTGTAGGGTAAAAGTTGCGTCTTTCTGTGAAACAGGCCAACGGTAACCCGAAAAGCTGACGTACGAAAAAAACATCCGAACGGCTACTTCATTGTACTGCTGAAAGGAGTAAGTTTGAAAATCTGCACGTTTGTTTTCGCGCCTTTGTTCATAGTTCAAAAGTAGGCGTTTTTTGGTAGGCCTTTTGTAGGCCGCCTTTAGCGTCAGTTGTGTTACGGGCTTTCCATGTGATCTTCTTAGATCGCTACTTTCATCAGAGACCGTCCGATCGTCCGAATCTGACGATAGTCCTATCGTAAGTTGTGTTACGATAAATTTGGCAGTCTAAACCTGCTAGACTGCCAGCAACTACTTTCATTGCTAGATTCTTCTAGTGTACCTTTCGGGCATTGTGTTGAATGCTATCCTGATAGCAGTCTAAGCCTGCTAGCCTGC